>CAJNOP010000022.1:270123-439006 GCA_905250075.1 Rotaria sp. Silwood1 | reverse complement strand
CGCCCGAACAGGGGCTCGAACCCTGGACATTGTGGTTAAAAGCCACACGCTCTACCGACTGAGCTATCCGGGCGTCGTTTGAAGGTCTTGACTGAGATGTTTTGTCCTTATGTGTATATACAATAAAAAGTTCATTTCGAACGTTTTAGATCTAATACACATAATCCATTTGTTTGTTCTTATTCTGATTACCATTAAAATAAATATTTTTTATCCAGTTCGATTATAGAAATTCTTTTTAGTTTTCTAAGTTGCATTGTCATCGATGATGCCTAAGCAAAGCCCTCATAAGATTATTATCCTATAAATTTTCTTTCTCTTTTCAATAGAATGTAAACGTAATAGAGCATTCAGTACAATTTTATGATAGCTTGATGATGTCTTCATTCTCGTCTTCCTCTATATTATTGGTATGTCAGAAACATTGTCATTACATGTTGAACAAATGTTTTTCTGCTACATTCCTGATAAACATTCCACATTTCATAGGTATATTAAATTGATTTGTTAGAATAATTTTTTTTCAAGTACGAACTTTTTTTCTAATGAAAACTACTCAAAACGGTGACATGAAAATTTTATTGTATAAGATTTTGTTATAGAAAGTTTTGCATATTAAGTTAACTAAACTTCTACGTACTATTATAAATATTGGTACTTCTAGTCAAATAATCATTCATCGAAATCTATGCAAGAGAAAAAGGCGTATTGTGTACTATAAAATAAAAAGAAAAAGGCATGACCTCTTAATATCCGAGATTGAAGTATTTTTATCCATGATTATTTTATCAGGATTAATATTCTTTATTATATTTGATCATATAATTTTTTCATTGCAACCTACTTAATAATTCTTCGGATATCATCTCTTTATATGGATGATAATGACCTTTATTCATTTAGTTTTAAAAAGAACAAAAACAGTACATTTGATTTATTCCTAGTACTAGAAAAAAAATAATAATATCTCTTTTGTTTCCCTGGATTTGTAACACATGTTATACGATCTATATATATTTATACATGAAAAGAAGTCGATGTGTCTAATAATAAAAATGATTCATTTTTAATGGAACGTACGTGTTCTTGTTTTTTTTTGTTTAGAAATACAGAATCCCTTATAAAATATTTTTTTTACTTTTAATCATTCAAAAAATTTACTGCTTATAAAATGATGAAGTCTGTTTTGTATAAAAATTGAGAAATGCAAGTCAAAAGAATGTATAGAAAACAAAGTTGAATAGAAACATAGCAAAACTAGTAGTATTAATATTATTACCAAAGAAAAATGAATGCACTGTAACGCATATGCGCTTGCCACAAGAATGAATAATTGTGGGGCATATGTTCGTGCGTATACTGAGAGTGTAATACTGCGCCTTCGACAGAATTAGACAAAGATGAAGACATGATGAAAAAAAAGAAGAAGAAGAGGAAAACTATCATTAATTTATTTTTTTCTCTTTTCTTGTTCCTATATGCTTGTCACTTGTTCTTAGTCCCTCATATATGAACATTCTATAAATCATTCTATTCTTATCGAGTATAGCTAGTAAAATAGATATTGTTCAAAGATGAATATCCAAGCTTTGTTTTGATTATGTTATTATTTTAATAGAATATCGATGTAAGTTTTATTTGTATGAGAAAACTAGTTGAACAAATAGAATATACTTTGAAAATCAAAAGAAAAAGAGCAATAGTTTATTAGACGTTTTTATTTTTGCTAGATCTCCGAAGAAAAACAGAAGTACACTAGTTTTCTATTTGAAATTAAACTAGAAAGAAAGATTTTCATATTTTTTATAATGCTAACTCTGTTAACAATCGTGTCGATATTAAGAAAAGAATTCATGTTGAGACAAACAATATTTTTCATTTAGGGTTTTTTCCTTAGGCTATCTCTAAAGCCGACTTGATGATAAACCTATTTATTCGCTCGGATAGTTAATTTCCTTCAACTAAATTGAATAACAATTATACGATTATATAGCAGACAGTAGTAAATTTGCTTTTGTTTTTTTTTCTGGTTTCAGATCAAAATATGAAGTACTTAAAAGCATTCTTACAACACTCAGACATGTACTTGTCACTTATAGTTTTGACTTTTTCTTTTATAGTTCCTTTTTGATTTCTTAATAGATGCATGTCAATGATTGTTAATTTCGAATTCATTATCGTGTAAAATCATTGAAAAGAAATTCTGACATATTGACAGTTGTAATCTAGTTATTTAATCATAGAAGTAGAAGAATATATCCCTAGATCTATTTCGTCAAACTGAATATTAGTGAATTGTTCATTTGTTCAAATAGGTTATTTCCGAATATGAAAGATCAATTAAAATGAGTATTAGATTCATTTAAATTACTTTTACGTTTTTTTTGTTGCTATATTTTAGACTAGTTTCACTTTTAAAAATCATTACTGAATACAAAATCAAATAAAAAAAAGTCGATATTAATGGAAGCAAATAGTGAATTATTACCATTAATATCCAATTCAAATGAACGTTTCCGTACGATACGTGAACTTGGTTCAGGTACATATGGTCGTGTTATGCTTGCATTAGATCGTGATTTACAACAACGATGTGCATTAAAAATTTTACAAAAATCAACAACAAAACATCGTGATTTTCAACGTGAATATAATTATTCATTATTGTTATCAACACATCGTTCGATAATAACTACACATCAAGATCGTTGTTTTCAGACACCAGATGCATATTTTCTCGTACAAGAATATGCACCATTAGGTGATTTATTTGAATCAATTCCACCACAACGTGGTCTACCTGAACGAGCTGTTAAAATAATTATTAAACAAGTTGCATCAGCATTAGAATTTATGCATGATAATGGACTGGTATGTCTTTTTCTTTTTTGTAAAGAGAAAATTATTTTATTGATTCTTATGTACTTTCATTCACTGAAAAGATTATTCCCTCAAGATGGAACGTTTGGTCCTTGACATTAGTTGATATATATATAAACAAATAACCGTAAATGTTGTTTCTACTTAAGAATATTTTGATTTTTTATAATCGAATTGAACAAAACAAAAACTTCTTTTTTTAAAAATACTTTTTAATGTTTTTAATATCATCAATTTATCAAGCGGTTCAAATAACGTCGGAAAATATGACAATGAATACTTTCTAACCTACGTTTTAAAGTCTTTTCTAATTAATCAAAAATCAATATTTAATAATGAATTATTAACAAATATAAGATATTAATAGTTCAATATTTAATATTTTCTTTCTTATTTAATAGGTTCATAGAGATGTTAAACCAGAAAATGTAATGATCTTCGATGCTGCTTTTCATCGAGTTAAGCTAATTGATTTTGGTATGACAAGAAAATGTGGTTCATATGTCAGACGTTTAATTGGTAGTATACCTTATTCACCACCAGAAGTATGTAATGCTGTTAATAATGATATACTTGTATCAACAGCTATGGATGTTTGGGCATTTGGTGTTTTATTTTTTTGTAGTTTAACAGGTATGAAGATATTCAGATTGATGTTTTGTTTTATCAGCAAACAATAAAATTATTATTAGGTAATTTTCCTTGGGAACATGCTCAAGAATCAGATGTTTATTATAATGAATATATTCAATGGCATCAACAATATCAAATAAACCGTCGTTATAAACTACCATCACAATGGTATAGATTTAGTAATCGATTAATGAGATTATTTCGAAAAATGCTTGGTAAATAATTTAGATAGATGTTTTTTAGTAGAGATACAAGATTTTTTTTTTCGCGTCTTTCATTTAGATCCTGAACCATCAAAACGATGTGAAATAATTGAAATAAATAAATATTATGATGATCGATGGATAAATAGTCAACTTAATTCGCGACGACGTTCATCAAATGAAGATGAAGGTGTCGAAGAAGATTTTTCTTCATCCGGTAGTGGAACTGAAAGTAATACAATAACAACAAGTAATACTGATTTTGAAGAATTAACACAGATGATGAGAAATTCTTTAATTGGTTTTGATAATTTAATTCCTATTGAAAATCAAAAACCATCATCAACTGTAGCTAAAACTTATTGTTAATCAAGTTCACACGAAATTTCTAGTTGTTTATTCCGAGTGCAATTACTATTTTATACACACAGTGAACATTTACTAGTAAAGCAGTGTGTATATGTCACAAATGGCTTTGTTTGTCAAATAGAATTCCGTCCATTGTATATTTAACATTAAAACTAACGCTGTCTATCATTATTATTATTCTGGCGTTTTTTCTTTTTTTGTTTGTTCAACTGTTCGCGCATATATCATCTATGTTATAAGTTTTGATGGGTATATCTAATAAAAGCTAAAGAAAAAATAATAATAAACGAACTATGAATGCATATTTACATACAAAAAACTATCGATTTAGTATTGATTTTAAATTATTGATAATTTTAATAGTATTAGAACAGAATAAAGAATTATTAAATAAAATTAACGAAAAAAAGAAGAGTAAGTCTTTTGTTATATTTTCATAAAAAGAAGAAGTATTGAAATGTATCAAATTCATTTTACAGTGAACAAAAACAGGAAATTAAGCTTATTGTTGAATAGAAGCCTTTATAAAACAATATAATACTGAATACTTTCAAAAAATAATCAGAAATGATTTTTTTTTCAAGAGTAATTTATTTATCTTATATGCCTGTATAAAAGTCTGAATAAAATATTGAACACATTATTTTATTGAATTTTAATCAATACAGTTAGTTTTATTAAAAACCTAACAGCTATAGGCTAAACATACAATATTTACTCAAGGGAATTTTATTGACACCATTCTGAAGTTAGATTCCAAGGGGTTCATGATATTAAAAAATAATAAAAGAGAGTGCAAAGTTAAATATAGAAACTATTCATTGATGCAATATGCATAGTTTTAACAGAAAACAAGTTTCTTCAATCATATGAAAGAAAATAACTTCAGCATGAAGGACATAAAAGAAAATAAGAAATCATTTTCATATATATATTCAATATATTGAAACTAATATTTTATCATTCATTCATGAGTAGAATTTGTGAAAATTTTAAGTATCATACAAAAAGTATAACAATTTTCTGTTTTTTAGCTAGTTCGCCTGAGAAATAAAATGATAAGAAATTTTAATAATAATATAGTCTATATACATATAAAATATTATCCTTGATAATCTGCTTAAAAAGTAAATTAAAAGATTATTTTTTTTCTGGAAATACTCCGTATATAAATTAATATTCTTTAAAGTTTTCCCTTATGTAAGTATCAAAGGTGAGCACAAAACAACTTTTCCTATCTTGTTCTGTTACCTTACCACATCATGGTGGACAACAAAACAGGGTATTATTTGCAGCTTCGTTCTGTCCTGCGGGATAATAGAAATTGTTATTTTGACTTTCGATTATCCAAGCACGTATTAGTTTATTAATGATCTAATAGCTAATTTATTTCAAAACCAACAACTAAAGTTTTCAATAATGACCAATATTATAAGTACAAAAAAAAAATAGAAATATCTTGAGTTATTACTTTAATGATGTGCTCATCACAGGAAATAAATATAAAAAATATGAACTTGTTTAGTTTCATCATCATTATTTTAACCTATAGCGGACGCTATCAACAGAAGAAATAGTATAATAAAAAGGCACTTTATGACAAATATGATAAGAAGAAAATAATAATAATAATATACAAAATAAAAACAACAAATGTTTTTATAAAAACATTTTATTTGCTTTCTGCACTGTCGTAATCAATAAAATATTATTCAGTTGTTCAAGCTTACGACTAGTTCTTCTTTCGTCTATAAGTAAACGAATTCCTGAGAACTGTTTCTCTCAACTAGTTGATATAGCAAGTATAGTGTGTATAGATAGGGTATACTATGACAAACATAGAAATTTGTCTTGATACTCCTTCTAAAATTGTAAAGGGCTATATTTTAGTTTTGATTTATACAGTCCGTTGGTATTTTTTTACTACAAAATAAAACTACTTCAATTGTTCACTTTCCTCTTCAACACCAAAGTAGTGTGTCAATTTGTTGTCGATCTGATTTAGAAGTGAAGATAGGACACGGGAATCGTGCTGGCCTTTTCCCGGCTCTGGCAACGCTACATACAAGAGAACATATCCAACTGTTGGACAACGTTTCCAATCCATACTATGTCTACGAGTAGATTTTCATGAAATAAAGAAAAGCTTAAAAGGATTCGAGCCTATGACATACTCATAAAATGTTATGGCTGCTTTAATGAAAGCTTTACTGACGAGGTAATATATTTAGATGTTCATCACGCTGTAAACGAGCTGAGACCTAGTTTCTTTTACAGAGAATGTTTTGCTAGTCATAAATATCGATATCTGATTTACCGCCGATCGAATCTTTAAGAAATTCGAGGAGAATATAGGTGAGTCTCCTCGTAAAAATCAAATATCTAAAAATTAACTATAAAATATTAAGTTTTGTAAAGAATTCTGTTCTGATTATTTTTATAATGAAAACTTTCGATTTGGCTAAAAAAATAGCAAAGATAGGATGCAAATGCTGGAATGACCAAAACTGTACTTATCAGTATTAGTGTCTTGCTAATCTTGTTTTTCAATTAAAACGAAAAATCCTTTTTAGAAAATATAATCAGAAAAGAACTCTGGAAAAAGTTATATTTTATAAAATAATTCCTACATACTTAATTTTTCATGAAAATACTCGCCTGTATTTCCCTCCGATCTTTTAAAGGTTTGATCAATGACAGTTATGGTATCGATATTTGTGTTCAGAAAAAAATTTTCTATAAGATAAGCTAGTTATAAAGCTCGTTTATGACAGGGACACTTAAATACGTTACCTCGTCCGAGTAAGAAGAGTAAAGTTATAACTAGTAGATTGACATGAATAATTCTTCATTTCTCTGACCATATAATACTCAAATCAAGTCTTCGATTAGCCATATCTGTCAATTAATTATTACAGTAATGACTGAAGAGCCCTAATTTACTACTATAGCTTTTTCACTGTTTATTTCCGTAAGTTTTGTTCCTGCCGGTATCAGTTAGTGAACAGAAAACTTCGTTGAACTAAAAGTTCTATATAAGTTTCATGCACTATTGAAATGTTCGCTGGACGTGAACATTAATAATAATCTTACACTTGATCTTCTTTACTTGTTATACTCGCTCTGTTATTTCTTATGTCTGTGCAAAGAATATCCTTTAAGTAATAGAAAATATAAATAAGTTTTAGGAGAATTACGATGCTAAATAATTATTCGAGTTTGTTTCAATAGCACAACTTGATATTAATAAGAATTGATAATATATATATTTAGAGTGCTATAATCGATTCTCACTTAAAACGTGAATCTAACCAAAAGTTCTGGCAACGTTGCTGAAAATTTTATAAATCAATTAAAATTTAAAAGTGTATTGTATGAATAAATAGTAGAGTGTCTTGTCTATAATAATACATAATAAATATATTCTAGATTTAGTTTTAATTATCTTTCAGATAAAATCCAACAAAATTTTAAGAAATAGATAATGAATTCGATCGGTACAATATTAGAAATCGGTTGATTTTTGGAATTGGTGCAAAGACAATACACGAAGAACTTACAACAGCATTGGAGTCTAACACTCCATCAAATCGAACAGATACAACATAAGTAAATATTCAATTGACAAGACATGTTATAAACAGTGATTCACATTCAACTTATGACGATATTGTAGTTGAAACTTATTTATCTTTCATAGTACAATAGAACGCACTATCCATGATTCTCTAAAGATCAGAAAATTTACATAAAGTTGTTTGCCTCATTAACTCAATAACGAACAAAAGTAAGCACGTGTTAGAATTTGTCGTGAAATTGTGACAAAACTTCGCGATGTATCATGGCGATGATGTGATATTATTATGAGTGATGACACATGGTTCGTCAAAGTCCACTCGAACTAGAAAACATTACTTTCTATATATTCTATGTATAAAATGGTCCTGTTTATCTATTTAGTGTAGATAAAGGTAAGATTATAAATTACGACTATTATATTTGAAAATTGCCTCAAGCCTATTGTCAATAAAATATGGAAACAAAGGAGATTATCAGGTGTAGAAGGTATAAAATTACTTCATGACAATGCTCAACCTCATATGCAACCAGATATAATTAATTATTTAACATAAGATTGTATCAATTTAACGCTGCATTCACTGTTGTCATTAGATCTTGCAATGTGTGATTTTTGATTAAATGATTATATCAAGTGTACTTTAACTGACTAAATTGTATAAACAATCATGGCAAATATTTTAAATATTTATAAAATAAAATTAAAAATAATGGCTTATTTTATTATTGTTATTTAATGTTGTCAGAACTATTGCTTAACTTTAAGTAGAAAATTCTGTTCCATGGCCTCTTACCGACAGTCTTCAAAGTCAATCAAAAGTAATTGATTGGCGACAAAACAAAAACTCAGAAAAGACCAGACTGACTAGTAAAGAGTCCTCTAAAGAACCGGATTTAACCGATTGTTTATTGTTACTAGTTCGACCACTGAAGTAGAAACCCACGGATCGTACAGATTTTGCTCCAAATATGCTATTGTTTTTAATTTAAAAAGACCAAGTTTGTTGGTTAAGCATGACAGTCGACGATTGCTCTACTTGCAGTGGTTTCAGACTTCACTAAATATGATTAAAGAATATCAGAATTGGTTACAAGTCTTGAATTTTTGTTCTATTTCAGCAACGTTTATGAATAGACCCATCTTATTGGATCAAGTCTAAGATAGAGTCTTAGTTGAAATTGATCCATCCCCACGCGCAAAGTATTTCCGAAAAATGTAAACCAGAGTTTCGAGCTGAAATTTCACCTACAGAAACATTTTGTAGTACTGAAAGTTTCAACAAAAAATGAACATGTCTTTCTTGAGATATTCAACATGCGAGTAAGCACGATTCCTGTGTTCTTCTAGGATGAACCACTGTTTTGCTTTGGAAATTGAATATCTCACGAAAGACATATTCTTCGAGACTTTCAGCATTATCTAATAACTATAAAATATCTGTCTAGGGAAATTTTCAGCTTGGAGCTCTTTGTTTTATATTCTTCGGAAATGCCTTTCTCTTAGTATAAATTTCATTAAAATGGCCTTAACCTTTCATTATTAGGCAATGAGCTCGATTCGGTCTAAGCTTTTTTTTGGTAGTATCGAGACCTATTCGTAACCATTCTATGAAATCAAACAGCACCCGACAGTTGTATATACTAGCTTGTACTATGTATTTATTTCAAACATATGTTCAATATACTCAATAACATTGCTACTTCGAACTAGACTAGATCTTCTATTTTCTCTTTCGTTTTAACGATATTGAATATATAAGAAATAATAAAAAGTTAAATTTGCACAAGAATTTCATACAAACTTAAATCGGAATGATAATTTACTGTTTACTTTGAATAACACACGCATACACACATACATAAAAATATTAGAATTTTATTATTTTATATCGAACTTCGTTTTAGAATTTTATCAAGTTGAAGATATGATCTTTGTAAAGCAATATTTTCATCAATTTCAGTTTTTGTTTTTAATGAATCAAGAATTTGTTCTCGAAGTGATCGTATAACAAACATTTGTGGTTGTATTAATGTTGTTTTTTGATGTAATATATTTTGATGTTTACGTTTAAATTTCGTTTTCCACGATGTTGGTATACAATATGAAAATGAAGGCTGAACACGACATGAACATATTGATAAATCACTTGTACTATGACCCATTTTTATACGTTGTATACCGCCAGGTCCAAGTAATGATGGTGTATCTTCATCATCTTCTAATGTAACAAGACGACCATTGGATGATATAACATCACCAACAATACGAACTTGTTGACGACGACGTTCTTCCATTTCATATCGTTCATGTTGTGAACGTTTTGTATTTGTTTCAACAAAACGTAAAATAAGTAAATTACCACTTGATGCAACAATTGTTAAACCCGTTAAAATAAACATTATACAAAATAATATATATAACCAACCAATACGTCCATAATCTTCTTTTTGCATAGGTACTAAATCTCCAAAACCTATTCATGGATAAAAAATATTTTTCGAGTAAAAAAGAAAAACAAGTGTTTACATACCAATTGTTGTTCTAAAATGAAAAATAAAAAACAAAAATTAAAATATCTGTATCAATGTTCTTCTTGAAAAATTTAAATTCAATAAAATGCTAAATGATATTTTGATGAGACATTATATTTTTTTTAAGGGTTGTAAAACTAGTTTTTTAGAGACCTGATTATGCCATATAATACGTTAAAGATATCCATCGCATCGAGAAATTCATTGCTGCAACGATGGGTCTCAAAAAGTTCTACGAAAACCTTTTCCATCACTGTGCTTAATTAACACAGTTATATTGAATGTATTAGATTTACCACAATTCTGACTGTTGTACTTATAGATAACCAAATCGAGTGCAAACTTATGCAATGTTCTAATCTCTCTAAAAAAAAGAAGCTGCTGCTGACGTCATCGCTGTGGTAATGCCGCCATGAATATCTCTGAAATACGCTTGAGATTCTGAAATAATAATGAGACTTTAGCTCAAGTTTTGTACTGATGATTAAATTGCATATTTTGTCAAAAACACAAGAGTGTACGCTGAGTGATTTTATACTCAATTTATATTTTCACTCGGAAAAGAGAATGCTCAAATAAGAAGGGTCGTCATGAGTAAGTGACTACATGGTTCGATATGTACTCACAATGTACTGTATCCAAAACTCGGTATCACCAGCCATGGAATGACTCTGAACAAATCACTAATGGCTGTTTATCACGGATCATCTGTCCGACAGCATACTGACAACGTTGTGACATTTACATACTCTAATCAGGATCCAATGTTTACAGAGAGCTCAAGCCATTGAATTCACAACTTCTTTATCAGGCTACTCGTCTGTCGAAAGCTACAATTGTTATTAGTTTTAGAGAAGATATCGGGGTCCTGAATCTGACATTATGCGGTATCTCAGAGCGTAAGGTAACTGAAAGACACAATTATTCTTCCTTCCACATAAAAAGATGCTGAAATAGAAAAAAGTATAGTTCTTTTGAGATCAAAGTTAAAAATAAAAAGACTAATTAATATTGTCGAAAGAAGATTGGACGGTCACCATATCTTTTTTTGTAGTCATATGTCATAACTCTTTAGCATACATTCACTTTTTAAATCTTTATATTCAACTATATCAAAGCAATGTATTACAATTTTTCAAGTTTGAAATTAATTTTTAGTAATGATTCTATTTTTCTTATACATTTATGAACAACTTAAGTCCATAAAGCTTTCATAGATAATTCAAAATACGATTGCATCAACTAGAATATACCATGAAATATCTTATCCATATAGTAATTATTAGAAACGTGATAGATTCAGTTTGAAAAAAAACACACGAACCAATCTCATCTCTACTGGTCATCGAAATCAAACATATTTAATTATACTTACAATGTTAATACACAATAATAGAATGCCTCAAAATATCGCCAACTTTCATATCGATGAAATACATAGGATCCTGTTGCAAGTATTAGTGCAGCTAATAATGCTTCACATGTTAATAATTCCATAGCTGTTACTTGTGGTTCTCGTTTACGTTTAATACGTCTTTTAGTATGTTTTAAAACAAATCTTATTAATGAATTAAGTCGTTCACCAACGCTTTGAATCATAATAAGCCACATTGGTATACCTATTAATGCATATGCTATTGTTACAGCACGTCCAGCTTTTGTATGTGGAATAGCATGTCCATAACCAATTAAAGCAAGAACAACAGTTGCATAATAAAATGAACCAATAAATTTCCATTGTTTTTTACGATAATGTAAACGTAATTCAACAGTTCGAGTTAAATTTATAAAATCACTATCACTCATATTATGTTGTTGTTGAAATAAAGCAATGCGTGCTGTTAAATTGGCATGTCGAATAGCTTCTTGTGTTGATTCTAATCTATCAAATATAGCGGCACCAATTACAAGATAAACTAGTGTTGTAACAACATAAGCTAATGTACGATAGTTTTGAATACGAAAAGGTGTTGTTGACGGTGGTGTTAAAATAATATCAGGAGCAGTTGGCCTAATGATCATAAATTACACAATAAATATAGAAAATATTTAGAATATATGTGCCTTTACATACATATTTATTTAGATAATTACGTCATACTCAATGACTGTTGTAAATATATATATATATCATCCAATTTGATTGATGACTGGAAAACAAAAAGAATCAAATATATTATGTTGTGACAGCTGGTATCTAAAAAGAGACCACACTATATTTAACGAAAGACAAATGAAAGCACCTATGTTCATTTTTCTGTAATGATCCATTAGTAGTTCTATATAGTCTTAAAATTGAAAGCGTCTTAGGAATATCGAAGAGCAAATTGTGCTGTTAATCGAAAGGAAAACTGAGACCATAGATAACATTTATCGATTAAATAATATATAAACAAAAATATCATCAGTCAGATATATATATTTATCTATACGTAAAAAAAACAGAAACTCATATATATTCATATATACTTCATTTGTCATATATATCTGTTAGATATATTTGTACAAAATGTCAACATAAATAACGATGAAAGATTCTTTTTAAATTAATGAGTTTCTCCATTTCGACTTAGCTTTTTTTTCTGTTACAGATCACATAAAAGAAAGTTTATAGAATCAAATATATACTGCATTAATGTGCAAATTGAAAAAGAGTCTTTCATACTTATCGAAAAGAAAATTGGAAAATTTCGACACGGTCTGGATCGTTATATTTTTTTTTCATCTCCTTTTATATTCTATTAGAAAAATTCTTCTCAGCATCATCATTCGATCTCTTTCTTCTAGGATATTGTCTGATTGCAAATTCTATTCAATGCTTATCATGGTTCGATCACCACCAATCGATCATAATCCAATAAAATAAATTTAAGAAGCAACACAAGAAAAAAAAAGAAGAAGGGAATGGCAACGACGAAAGAAATGAACGATGGCTCGTGACATTCCCTTCTCTCTCTCATTCGGTGCTAATGATGATCGATGAGTGAACAGAAGCGGCAAATGTCTTCCGACACGCGCATGTAACTGCAAAAAGAAACATGAAATAAAACTTCACCGACTGACAACTCAACGAAGAGTGAAAAGAATGAATAGAAGCTAAGGCACCGTTCTTATCAGTGAATGATTAAAGAAATGAAGACGTTGTCGTCAATAGACGAAACAACGCTCTAAATGTATATATCCATGTATATATCTATATATATGTATTTATTATTATTGTTTCATTTAACCACATCCGTTAGGCGGATCCTCTGATATGTTTGATTCAATGCTGCGTACTCTTATTGTTAATTGGAGCGCAAATCTATAGAGAAGAGAAAAAAAACTGAAGTCAAACTCACTTGGATAAGTCAGCTGAAACAACATACTGCTAAATAAAAAATAAAAATAAAAATAAAGAATTGAGATTTATTACGATTTTCTTTTTTTCTATATGCCTATTGAATGGAACGATTGTTTCCGAACAAAGACAGGATTATATAGTAGAAAATGATTGAGATGTATAAAGTTCTTGTATATCTATGAAGTTTTCATGAATAGATACCATTATTTCTTGCTATTCGCTTGTTTCCTTTTTCCATTTCTATGTTGTCTTCTAGTCTATCTGTCGGCATGTGTCATACAATGAAACGAGACGATGAGAAGAACGACATTCATTACTTTATGTCTCTCTCTCATATTCCCTTCTCTTTAGTACTCATCAAACAAATACTATCTAGAGAGAGAGATAGACAGAAACTAGAACGACATGGAAAATCTTTTCTTTTTTTTCGTAAATGAACATGCAACAATAACACAGACTAATAAAAGCAAAGAAAGATAGTTTTTTATGACTGCTCTTCATTATTATTATTTTTCCAAAATTGCCGAATATTGGTCTTGTATATGCGAACGTCACCAACAATACAAGAAAAAAAAGACAAAAGAATTACTACAAGAAAGAAAAAAAAAATGATAAGAATGATGAATGTATTTTCCTATAATGACTTGTTTCGATTTGCCAGATATGAGTATCATTATTTAACAATAAAACAGATAGTCTCAAGTGGCAAACATAACAACACAAAAAAAGAAGAAAAAGAAGGAAGAAGAAATACTTTAATCATTGACAAGCAATTCCTAATGTTTGACAAGTTCTTTTAAAAAATAATTTTCTTGCAAATTGATATAATTCAATGTCATCATTGTTTATTTGTCTTATACGATTTAAATCAATAGTTGTTAGATTATTTTCTATATAATCATATGTTTGATTATTAAGAAAATTCTGTTCGAGATATAATTGAAAAGAACATTTATGAAATAATTTACAGTATGTTGTTTGTTCAAATAAACGTTGACTTAAATAAAGATATTCTGTTAAACCAAAAAATTCCATTGATTCAAGATTTTTTTTAGCTGTTTTTATATTAATTAAATTTGAATATGTAAATGATGATGATAAACAATTATTTATTGATGATGATAACATACGAGTTTGACGATTTATAGCTGAATTAAATGGACATAAGACAAAATCCGTTAGATTGGTATCTAATGAAAATAATAATGAAAACAAAATTTTCTTTTTTGTTTTTTACGATTTAATATTACTTTTCCAACAAGCACTTTGATTTCGAAGTTGTTGAGCTTTATGACATGATAATCGTTCTGAAAGCCAGGTTGCTCCACGAAGTGTATGAAGATATTCACTTATAAAACGTGCGACAGGTTCACGAAGAAGTGTTGCATAGACAAATCTAGATTTGAGCAAGTTTTTTAATAATTAAAACTTAAAAGGGTATAGTTTTAATAACATAAGAATTCAACTTATTATAATCAGTTCGGAAATTTTAAACGGAATCCAAAAAAAAACAAAAACTTTCTCATGAGGATTTTGTTTTATTTGCTTTATATTATGATTTCCTATTGAAAACTTTGTTTTTTCCTGTAAAAGAGATAATGTACATCTGTTGGTAAACTTAACATATAAGAATTGTTTTATCATGGTTCAAACGTAATTAATAACATTTTGAAAAACTCATTAAATAACGTAATAGACTGGAACGACACAACAAACAGAAATTCTTAAATAATAACATACGATAATTCTCAATATGTTATCCTTTAGTTTCAGTGATATTAACATTAATTTGTAGAACGTAACAAACTGATTATCATAACGTTTAAAAATTAATTAATGTAAGATGATTTTTTTTCTTAATTATTTTTATCAGCATAAATATTTTAATCTCTACTTATCAAATTTTGAAATAGTTTAGTTAGTTTTTCTGTACTTTTCAACAACAAAAAAAAATGATTACAAAATATTAATTGTTTTTGCTACTGATAATAGACAGATACAATATGAAAATTAGAGACATATGAATTGTTGTCAACATATGCCGTCTATCTATAATTTAAGCTATGAAGGTTATATATTCTCAATGATTGCTTATTCATACGATTGAGATATAAACCAAGAACAGCTGGAAACGAAAATGAAAACGAATATATGTAGATCTTTCGTTATTTTGGCAATGAAAAAATTTTTTAATTTCAGTTCATGAAGCATCTTTTCCCTAGGCAATCTATTTTCTCTTATTTATTTTGATCCTACTTTTTCGTCGCCAAAAAAGATCATTATACACATCTATTGTTTTTGTTTGCATATATGACATCTAACATATTTATAGTTCATTAGCAAAGCAAATTCTTCTAGTGTTTTTTTTTCTTTTCAACCTACTATACCAATACAATTGATTTCTCTAATTAAGCCATAGATAGTTTCTACTTAACTCAGACAAGAGAACATCTTTATAAAGCATAACAAATCGTTGAACATTAAATATTCTAAACTTCAATTATTAGAATCTTCATAATTAAGATCATGTTTTTCAAAACTATAAAGTTCAAACTAGTTTACTCGATACTCATGTGATTCAAACTGGAGAAAAAAAACGGTCGGTGTCATGTGTGCTATGCCGATAGTTGTTCTATGACCGACAACCTACTGACCTGTGTCCCAGTGGTAGTGTACATAAACGTGCGCAACATGAATTGTAATGAATTTACTTTCATCATGTCTATGTCAACTTCGTAATTAAATTTTATATCCGTAGCAAGAACCGACAATGACGAAATCTGATTTTTTTGTCGATTAATTTACATACTTTCGTTCGTAAAAACCATATTCAAAATTCATTTTTGATGGTAAACATCGACGATAAGTGGTCCAATCTGCATGTACTCCACATAGCCATCCAACACTAAATCGACTAATAAGCCATGGTTCATTATTTCTTGAACAATTACATCTTAATTTAATATTTATACGTTTCGTTCGATTTGATCGCGATAATAGCGGACATCGACAACTTGGCTCTGTTCCAAAATAAAGTCGACGAACAATTGATCGTTCAAATTCTGAACCAGCTGTTTTTTGTATATGAATAAATACTAGTGTTGTTCGTAGGTTTTCTCGAGTACTATTGGTTAAAAATTCGATTTGTTGTTTTAAAATACTACTTAAATAAGTACAAATGATCAGAAAAATAAATAGAAATGTTACTAATTTCCACTTGACCATTCGCACACATAAACCAGAAAAAAAGGATAAGAAGAGGAAAAAAAATAGTCTAGTCAGTACGAATCACGCATAGTGGCATTGTTGACCGACATGATTGCTTCCTTCTCTGTGGACGGCAAAAGAAACAGATAGGTCAATGGGAAAAAAGATGTGCGAATACATCTGTTCATATCATTTCTATTTATACATTCATCATCTGTTTAACAACGAAGACAAAAAAAAACCACTTTTTGTATTGAATTCAATTACTCGATGTCTATAACAAACAAGAACAAAAAGTTTTTCTTTTGAAGTTGAACTAAAACGGAAATTATTAGTTACAGGTATTTTTCTTATATATACATACATGTATATAAATGTTTAGCCTAAGGTTTTTATTATCCAGGTCTGGTATTATATGCCTTGAAAAAGAAAGTGATATCAAATAAATGGCAATTATTTACTGATATAAACCTAACGCTTTTTTTCATATTCAATAACACAAAATTTCACTGAATGACAAAAATACATGAATTAATTAGAGAAATAAAAACAAAACATTTAAACATGATCATAATGACTTCGAATAGATGAATTTTTATGAATAAAACCATTCATCATTGTATCTTGATGTCCATTTGTTGCTACTAACCGATGAGTTTCCTGACGTTGTTGTTGCTGCTGTTGTTGTTGACGTTTAATACTACGTAATGTTGATGATTGAGGAGTCTAGATATTAATTAAAATAAAAATAGAAATTTTAGATATACGCAGTGCATTTTTTTCCTTAATACCTCATGGCGATGTGGTGTTGTTTGTGCATGATGTGAACTTGTAGAGACTGGTGTATAAATTGTCGGTGAACTCATACAACATGGTGACCAGAGACAAGAAATAACAGCTCCAATCATTGATAGAAGTGCTTGAACAAGAGCAAGTGTAAATGTAATTAAAAGTGCCAAATTAACAAATGTTGATGGTTCATCGAATGGTACAAGTATACGACTAATTAGATAATTATTTCGTTATAAAAGAAAAACATTTTCAATAATCTAAACATACGTTGAAGTTGTTGTTGTAGATAGAATAGTTTTATAACGATATGATGACATTGTTTGCCAATATTCAAGTGTATGTACAATAAGAAGACCTACATATACGGACGATGAAATAAAACTAATCATTGATGATATACAAATAAGTATTGCCTATATATAAAAGAAAATTATTTTATTGAAAATAATATTTGAATTTTATTTATTAATTCTTTTTACCATCGCTCGTCGTTTAAATAAAGCATAGATGACACAAGCAGCGAATGGTATAATTGTCTATAGAAGAAAAAAAATGAACAAGATATTTATCACGTTTCTAATTACGAATATTAAAAAGGGGTGGAGTAGAGTTAAACACAAGGGAAAAGTGTGATTATAATATGAACTATGTACATGTTTTTGATTGAAAGAAAACAACCTCCGGATATGTGATAATACATTTTACACTCATGCATATGTTATAGATTATTCTAATAAGCAAAAAAAAATTTGTTTTTTGTAGGAATAAAAAAATCTATCGATTCAATTAAATAAAAATAGACGACAATGAATAGTTTTCATAGTTCAGTGATATTTGATTAGTTTATTAAATATAAATATATTAATTCATTTGATAGAACAAAAATAGAAGAACTTCAGTTTGTTTTAGTTTCAAATAAATAAATGAAGAACTCATTTTTGTTTAACAAGGTCAATAAAGTAGAGTGGGGATTTGTTCAATTTTAGGTAGTATTTATCATATGTGACATTTCGACATGCTCTAGTATATATATGTGTCTATAAATATACTCAAAGTATGGATTCATTTGATAATCACTCCTCATTTTTTGTCACGAAGACTTACTAGTGAGGCTGATGGATAAATATACCATAAGTGAATATCAGCTAATGTAAATGTAACTGGAAGAAAACTAAGAATATTGATATTATTATTATGATGAATAGTTCTTGCAATAATATATCGATGACTTATAGTTACACATATTTGTGCCAATCCAGTTAAAAATAAAAATATTCCATATATAAGTAATGTTTCAGCTTGAGCAACGAATGGATAAGAAAACTTGCGTGGTGTCATTATGTGTACGAGTGAAAATGAAGATGAAAAGAAGCAAATGCAATGGTTGTCGTTGTTACTTTGCCTGATCTCATTTAATGAACTTTTTTTTCTTCTCCTTTTTTTCTCTGAGTGAGTGACTGTCTTTCTTCTTGCTTGTGTATGATGAAAGAGAAGAGAGAAAGAGAGAGAGAGAGGACAGAGAGAGACAGCGAGAACACTCGTTTAGTCTAAAGAATAGCTGAGCGAGAAAGAAAAACGAGAATAGAGCTGAGACTGATTTGTCAAGAAGTAAAAGCAACAAGACAGATTTTTATCTGCAGTTGAAGCTGAACTTGTGTAATGATTTAAGAGAGAAGAACAAGCCAAGAACGATTGGAAAAGGAAGACGTATTATTATGCTTTCTTTTGCTTTGGAAGTAGAATGTGTTTCTATCAACTTCAACGTTCATCACACAAGGTGACAAGGACGCAATATATATATTACGTATTTTTTGTTAAGGAAATGAAAGAAAGAAAAAGTATCGGAAATATTATCAATAGGTTAAAGATGTTGACACACATTCATCAATCATGATCAATCGATATTTATTAGTCTCCATGACGCCGCCTGTTCGATGACCCTTAGCCTAATGACTTTCATACGCGTTAGTGAATGATATGTTTACGTATACTTAAGAAAGAATGTCTTATTAGAAACAACTGCCATTAATCAGAGTTGGTTAATTTTAATGGATCAAAGATATATAAATATATATATATATAAATGAATCATTTCATGGGAAAATTCGATATTCGTGATTGACAAACAAAAAATAAAATAAATTTTAAAGTTGCTTACTAATCCTAGAATGTCAGATAAGGTTAATTTCCTTCTTTTCAGTTGAATGGAAATAAAAAAAGGAATACGTTCTTTTTTTTTGAACAAGATACATCATGTCACGGAAATAGCTTCATGACAATTGAATTCATTAGATGTTCTACGTTACGCTCAATTAACTACTAATTCAAAATAGTTAAATTTTGATTTGAATGAAGTCATGATTTTGAAGGTGTTTTTTAATTTCCGAATGTCATACAATCAAGTTTTTTATTTAGAATCTAAACTAGATTCATCTTAAATCATATATTTAATATTACAAAAAACGGCATTTTGAATACTATTAGTAAGAAGAAAAAAGAAGAAATATTTTTATTATAAAGTATCTTCTATTAAAATCGATTGTCATCTGTTGGATCTCGTCAAAGGAAATTATTCTGATATACAAGCAATTAGTTTCAATTTAGTTTTTTGTTTGATTCAATACTTATTCAATGACAATATATATTCTTCTGTCACTATCCAATCAAATAGAAAAATGACTTTATAATCTTTTGTGAACTAGGTTTTTTTTTTAGATGCATCGATTTCCACAAAAACTAATGCTTCTGTTGACTTCCGACAAGTCATGTTTACAACTATTTTTTATGAATAACATTGAATGTGTTCTCTTTTGTCATCATAATACTGATTATTAAGTAGACTCGTATTATTCTTGAATGAGATATGATGCATAGTGTGATAGTAAAATCAATGCAAATCTTCTATTTTGTATGCATTCTAACTCATCTGTTGTATTAAACAAAAAGTTTTATTTTGAAACTACTATTATATAAACATAAGCTCAAGATCAAACGTCAGTAACAATCGTTGTTTCGACTTTGATTGTTGAAAAATAAATGCTGGACGATGTCTATTAGCATTACTTTTTTTTTTAAAAAAATAATTTTTCATTGAAAGTTATCGATAAAAACTATCATATTTTTATAGAGTAGAATGAGAAAGCAGAATATGAAATGTTTATCAACACTTAAAGAATTTTGTTCGAATCTGAAATATTCATGATCATTATGAAAAGTTAAAGATTAAATTTCAAAATAAAGAGAAGAATGTCAATGACATACCTTGTCAATATTGTACAGAATTTCTTTTTATCAAATTTAGTTCAATGAAAGGATTCTCTGTATATTCATCTACATACTAAATAATAGATATGCTCAAACACTAAGCTCAGATCAATCATTGTTTGTTTAATGTTATTATTCGTTGTACTCAACTCTCTTCTAAACGAACATTTTCTTCAGGAACAAATCTTGAAATAACAAACACATTTTAGATATAATGCTGCGTATGTTATTAGATTTATAAATCTAATAAAATACTTTTCATGAACAGGAAAAAAAAGTATTTTTTTTTGTCAATAACATCTTCAATAGATAGAAATCAATTGAATTTGTTTTCTTTTAGTATCTCAATAAATAATCATAGCAGAGAGAACAACGTCACTGAGTAAGAAAATATTTCATTTGTTTGTGTATTAATTTATTTTTAGCAATCTTCTGTAGAATCTTCTAATTATACATATATATTATAGTAAACAATATGGTCAATGATTCAACAAGTATCACTGTATTCAACATTATTTACAGTTGCTATATCAGTTAAATTGATGAACGACGACATATTCATATAGTATAACGAACTCAAAAGAGTATTTCATAGAAACTAGTATACTTAATATTTAATGCAAAAAAAAAAGTATATTTTTATATATTTTTGGATGCATTATTTATTATTGTTTATTGTACATTGTACATTGTACAGAACAACAAAAAAAACTTTTTCTTTTTTAATTAAATGTATAACAAATATTAATCATCATCTAATTCTATAATAGGAATATTATCTTGAATCAGTGCTGAAACTTCTTGTTCAGTTGATTCTAAAAGAAAACAAGCACGAAAGAGAGGATATATTTTCTCTTCATCTCTATAAACAAATGAAAATTTACCTGTACGTGTTTGTTCATCATTTAAATCATTGTCAATTGAATGATCCATGTCAATTGAAGATTTTCCATTATATATATTTTCAGCTTTATATGTTTCTTTTTCACGTTGTGCTTTTCGTGAAAGTTTTTCTTCTTCAATTGGTTTCCATTGTCCATTTATTTCATATTCAATTGCTTTGACATTCAATGGACATTTACAAATAATATCAATAAAAAATTGATCAATAAATAAATCTGTATATAATGCTGGTTTATTACATACAGGACAAAGCCATGCTTCAATAAACAAACAAAAATAAGATAAATCTAATTCAACAATAAAAACATTCATAATTTTCTTTACTTGGTTTTTTTTCATTCATACGTAAATAACCTTCTAAATCAAAACAATGAACATGTTTACATGTTGTTGCTCGTCCAGGCATCCTCATTCGTACACGCATTGCTGGACATTCAAGTGGTAAACGAAGTGACGTTGATGCTACTTCAAGATCATCATCAATTCCTTGTGAAGTTTGTTGTGCTGATAATGTTTGAGCTATTGTACGTTGTGTTTCAATAGATGGTCGGATTGCTATGGGACGTGAAATTCGTACTAATAATTGTTGAACTGTTTTACGTTCAGTTAAGTAAACGGCAGCAATATAAGGTGGTAATGGTGTTGAACTATCTTGTGTAAACCAAGATATTTCAACTAGATTAGATATTAATGGACATAAACGACAATATTCTGTTATATCAATTGGTCGACCTAGGCAGTAATAATATTAAATTATATTAATTTATTTAATAATAATTAATAAGAACATCAAATTAGAGAAAAAATTTCGAGTGAATTATTAAAGGCTTGAGAAATTTTACGAACTTCTTGACTCAAATTTTTTTCCATATATGGAGAGAATAAGAAACGCGAATTTTGGTTCAAGATCAAGTTTACCTCATTAATTGTTTATAAAAAGCTTAATTTCGATGGCTAGTTGATACACTCCGCTGTGCTCAGCAGTGTGAATATTTATTCAACCACCATGCTCAGTAAAATGCCATCTTTTTGCACACTACACTGTCTTGCTGAGCATGATGTTTGTATCAATATGCATACTGCTGAGCACTAAGAAATATACGAAATATTCATAGAAATAAGATTTTTTACGAAGGATTAATGATGTACACTTTGGATCAGATTGAAAGACATATAATATCAAAGAATTATTTCTTTGAAGTATTTTATCACAAGTTTTCCTTTTCCTTTTTTGAAATATTAAATGCATTTAGTACTTTGGTTTTGACAGAACATGAAGAAAAGGTTCTACATATTTATTATAGAATAAGTGCTCGATGAATCTATTAATATCTTTCATTTAATATATTGATCTCATTTCTTTGATGAAATACAGGCATAAATATTTATAAATTTTATGTATTAACCTGGTCGAATAACATCAGAATTTGGTTTAGCTGTTGGTTTCGGTTGAGGCAATGGAACAACTTTATTATTAACAAAAACATAAAGGTTTGGTGGTAATTTATCAAGTGCATATTTTCCATTATTTGTTACATCACCAATCGTTGTAAATCTTAATAGAATTTGTTTTCGAAATTCAAGTTTTGATTGATCAGCATTAAAATAGGTCGACGTGGCAACATCTAAATGAAAATTAAAACAAATGATTTTTTTAATGATTTAATTTATTCATTCAAACCGGATGCTTGTTGTGCTGATAATAAAAAGTAAAAATTAAGTAAATTTTGTGATTCATTTGTTGTATGTTTAACAGGCGGAACTGGATATGGTGGTGATATAACACATAATTCTTCATTAAATGTAAGTGGTAAAAAATGTATATCAACATTTGCTGGTTGTTGATGTATAGGTAAATGATGATGTGTTGTTTTTACAGTATTTTTTAAATCTTGTGGATATGGTATTGTCGGTAAATCACCTTGACCAAAACGTTTATTATATAATTCATCAAGTTTATCTCGTATTAATTTCGAAGATTTAATTAATAAATAACATCTTTCTAGTAATTCATGACGTTTACCCGTTCGTGATTGTCCAGAATATGTTAATAACAATTGTAAATCATTAATAGATAATGATTTTAATTGAAGAACATAATGTTCATCTGATAAATTAGTCATTATCTTAAAAATAAAAAAGAAAAACAAAGAAAAGAAAATCTTTGTTATGTTTATAATTTTTTGTCTTCGATAAAATTCTTTATCACAGAAAAAAAACTACTATTAATCATCATCAATTAAAATAGGATCATGTGATGATGAAATTATATTTATGTTTGAGTTGACACCAATTGATTCATCTTCTATTTTCGATTGTATAACAGGTGTCCATTGAAGATCAGCATTAATTGTTATTTCGGTTATATTTTCATTTTTTATTGAATTTAATATTGATTCTGTATATGTATCAATTTGTAAATCATCAAATAGAGCTGGTTTATTACAAACAGGACATATCCATTTGTTGGACTTCTCATTTAAAGCTAAACGAGTATAAGAAAATATTTATATGTTCAAAGTAATATTTCATAAATTCGTTTCAAAGGTGAAAAAGAATAATAATCTTAAATAGAAAAAGAAAAACGCTCGAGGCGACTTGTACTCTACCGGATGTCTTTATAGTGTATAAAGTAGTTTCGTATCACTAATTACGCCAAGTTTAGAAAAACTTTCGATTATTATACAAAAACATGACATGTTGCTTCAACAAATTCAAGTAGAAAGAAAACTTTCTTGTCAAAAAATTTATCATAGAGAACAGAATACATGTCACTTGGCTGATAAAAACTTTGAATGAATTTTTAATCCAGATAAAGGATGGTTTCTAAAAAAATTATACCGTTACGGTTTTTGAATTTTCTTCTCTAGTATACCCTTGATTAAAACATCTATTTTTTATCAAAAGATAGCACTTAGAATTCTACACATAATATCAAAATTTATTTAAAAAGTATGACTTTCTCCATTGCTTCGCATTAAACATAATAGTACAGTAAAACCACGTACAGAATGTAAAATTTTTTCGTTCCCACGTTTTTTCATAGAGTGTTTTATTTCGCGTATCAATGTTGCCTTCATTGTTACATTATTCCGATTTATAGCTTCAACAAGTTCATTCCGTCAACTGTAATTTAGTGGACATAAATCAGGTGAGTTTGATGATTACCGGTTCTTCAAGATGAATGTAGCAAAATGATCAACACATTTAAGCGATTAAATGATTTTTAATGTAGGCGCTCGTTTTTTAGAACTGAAAATATATCTTCTATGTAGTGGTGCTGATTTGCTAAAAAATCACTTTACAGATAATTAAATGAATTTGATGAAATAGAAGTAGGGTTTCTTTTGTTCAAAGTGTTTATTATATTATTGTAGTTCATTTTAACGATGTAATGCAATTAAAATATTTTTTCATACTGTTTAAGTGCAAATCATTATTTTCATCTGGTTTTTGTCATTTTCATAAATAAATATACATATGCGTATATAGGTAAAACATTTTCTCAAGAAAACAGCATGATAGAATCAGAAAATCAGGTATGAAAGGTTGCGGAAAAACTTGGAAAGTCATATAAGAATCCCATAAAGTCTTACAATGAAATTGTTTGACGTGAGAATGGATTAAAACTAAATGAAGGAATAATGTCTCGTCAATAGACTTAGAGATCATGGTGAAGTTTAGTATATTAAAAATCACAAGTTACGAAAAATGATTTAAATGATAATGTAAAACAATTTTTAAGTATCAATGACGGAGAAAAGCTCGAAATATCAAAATACATATGAGCAACAATGATGATGAACAATAAAGAAAATGACACATAACAATTAGAAAAAAGATTA
Source organism: Rotaria sp. Silwood1 (assembly GCA_905250075.1). Lineage (NCBI taxonomy): Eukaryota > Metazoa > Rotifera > Eurotatoria > Philodinida > Philodinidae > Rotaria > Rotaria sp. Silwood1. The sequence goes on along the minus strand of CAJNOP010000022.1, from coordinate 413,456 downwards.
CTTTTGTGAACTATTGATATAGTTTTCAGTTTTGAAGAGATTAATTTTCCTTCAAAAAACGTCGATTTTAATGCGCTACACTTTTTCCTATTGGTTAAATCTTGGATACTTCTACAGATTGACGATTTTCTCTACACTAATTAGTCTAATTGGCAAGGTATATTAAAAGATGCGAGTGTTGCAGTGTCGCTGGTCTGCATATGTACCAAGTCTTCTAGTTAATGACTTTTTTGTGGCGCTATATTTGATAAATAATCAAACTCGAAAACTAAGCGACAACAGCAGTTTGTGGCTGATACAAGCCGTTTGAGTCCATTTACAGGAATAAGGAAGCATTATTTCGACTGAAATCTAGCATTTTTCTAAGAGTCTTAATATATTCATGCTCTAAGATACACACAAAGATTCAGCAGAATAAGTATTCACAATTGATAGCGAGAGCATTAAAAGTTCCAGCTGAGCGTATATTTTTCTGAAGAAATACTGATGAGCGAATACTTTTTGCTTTAACTGTTGGTCTCCAAAGCACAATCAAGCGAAAGCTATGGTCAACTTATGAATGTATGTAAAAAAAATGAGTAAAAGAAATGTTTTTCTTACCAATATAATTTGTTAAATCAAAACATTGTAGATGTTGACAAGTTGTTGCTCGTATAGGTTTTCTTAAACGTCTTTGATCAATTGGACATGTTAATTTTAGTTTTTGATCACTAACTTCTAAACCAAGATCACGATCTTTAGCACATGCTTTAGCTACTAATTTCAATGAATCTTGACGATAAAATTTTAATGGTTTTTTTATAATTTTTTCACATAATTGATCAATTGTTAAATGTTCAACAAGAAATATATGTAATGCATATTTAGCATTAGCATATTGTACATGTAAACTTGTATTCTCTAGACGATATGTCCATGTTATACGAAGTTCATTTTTTAATATTGGATTAAACATCATATATGATGTTAAATCAATTTCACGTCCAATACGCATTAAATCACTTTGTTGTCGTGTACAAGCTTTTGGTAAAGGTAAATTTGTTAAAGTATGTCCATTAACAACAATAGCTAAATTTGGTGGAAGATTATCTTCATATTGTCCATGAAATGTTGCTGGTTGATCAATACGTGCAAGACGTAATAGAAGACATTTACTTGTTTTATGAAGATTAAGATTAGGATCATAATCATATGATAAACCTAATTGATTACATATATCTAATGGTAAAATAAATTCATCATATGATGTATACTGTTTTCGATATGTATCATAATGAAATACATTATAACGTTCATAAACACACGTTATTGTATGATAAAATGGTAAATTTTTATAATGTATTTTATTGATTATTAAATTCTGTGAGTTATTTGTCGAGTGTTGTGAATTATTTGTTAAGTGTTGCGAATTATTAGTCGAATGCTGCAAAATATTTGTCGAATGTTGTGCATTGTTTGTCGAATGCTGCGAATTATTTGTTGAATGTAGTGAATTATTTGTCGAATACTGTAAATTATTCGTTCGATGTTGTGAATTATTTGTTGACGGTAAAATAGGAATTTGCTGAGCAGAAGAAGAAGCTGTTTGAATAAATGGTGGTACCGACAAAAGTGAAGTTTGATATTGTTGAATAACAGATGCAGACGAAGTATTTGGAATAGATGCAGTTGAAGGAGATGACGATCTTATGTGTTGTGAATGAGAAAGAATTGGGGGCATATATGAAACTTGTTGAGCAGAGCGAGAATCATTATTATTAGTTGATTGAGAAGGATTCAAATTCGGTCGAACTAAACAAACGAGACAAAATCATCCATAGTACTTTTATATATTTTGTTCAGTTGAGTTATTATTGTTGTTGTTTTTAACAATAAATGAAAACAATCAATCATTTTTATTATAATAATTAATTAACCAAATATCTCCAAAGTATTTCTAATAAAAGATGATTAAATTTAGTCCAACGACTCACGAAAGTCTAAACGAATCTCAGATGACTAATCAACATTCAACTCGATTTGAAGTTGTTTAATCACGCAAGCAATATTGAATTATAGTAACTAATATAGTCGATTAGAAATGTTTCTAAGATGGATTAGGTTATTGTAATGTTCTATACATGTAATCCATGATGCAAAAGTCTTGATATAAAATATTCATTCATTTGTCGGCCACTCAAGAACAGTTGATTGAAATCAGAATCAAAATTTTTCGCTTTTTCTGAATATATTTTCAAATCTTCCTTTTGGAGTAAGATTTAACAACTATCAGGGAATTTTTGTAAAACTAGTCTAAAAAATGTCTGTACCAAGCTAAATAGCGGTTTTGGTGCGATCCTCAGTTTATGTTATGAAATAACTTCAACTCGACATTATTGTGAAGCATTGAATTCTAAACACAGTGTGAGATATTAAAAATAAGCGAAATCTCTCTTTAATAAAGAACTATAATCTTTTCATGTCAAATTCCGATTGAAATTTGAATTGCTTTTAGTTTTTACGTTTGTTTTACTCCTTTCAATTTCTTCATGCAACACAAGATATTTGTTATGCATGATGGTTGTGATTGTATAAAATTCAAAACTCGCTACAATAAAATCTATTTTAAAAACCGACAACTATTAACATATAGAAGCGATAACTCATTTTATGCATACATGATACTTGTCTTATCTTGATTTTTTTATTGTCACTCTAATTTATTTGTAATATTTGTCTTGTTTGAATATTTATATAATTATTATGGCTGTCGTTTGCCAATAGCAATAGAGTTCATTGTTCTTATTCAGATAATTATAGAAAGAATGGTCATTGATTTAGAAAGTGAATGTTCACTAGCAATGATGCTGAGTGTGATGACTTAGTTGAGATTATCAGAAAAAGAAGCATACTTATTCATAGATGTTTGCGCAGCTTATTAACCCTTTCGTGGCGATGGGTTCCACCGGTGAAACCCAACATATTTTAACACGAAACTGACTAGAAAAACACTTTTTCTTTCTTTTTCTCGAGCAGGAAGTTACACGTAATGTATCATCTACTCTGCCTCGCTATTGTTTGACTTGTTTATTGCATCTTGTGATGTTTCTCGTTGAAACAGTCAAAACAATAAAATTTGCCACAACCAGAACAGAATGTTTCTATTTTCTTTGCTGTCGCATTACTTGCTTCTCATGATGGTTGTTGTCTGATTTTCGCGTAGCAGCCAGCACAGCATCTTCGGACATTGTGGTCAGATCTTTCCATTTCTTCGAGCTTGTGATCAGCAAGTTTGCGTTTCGTTTGGCTTGTTGACCGTTGTCTCGAATCAGTTTTCAGATTCCCGAATGACGTACCGACAAGTAAAGATCGCACAAGGCTCTCACGAAACTGTAACATAGTCATATGTCTTGCGTCATAATTTTCCTTGTAAACCAAATAGGCATTAACTATTGCTATTCCAAATACCAATTCAAATGCCACATTTTGATACCATTTTACAGATCGTCTGAAGTATGTATAGTATGTTGATAACTGATCAGATAAATCTATACCTTGTTTTCCTTTATTGTAATCAAGGACGATATGTTGCTTCATGATGCATTCTTTTGCTTTATTTGCTTTTTTGGTGTCCAGCACAGTTGCTGAATACGATAGCTTTGTGGATATCATCAAAACGTCTCTTTTATCTTTCACCTTGATCAAATTTATGCCGTATTCGCTCTAGAGTCCATAAACTTCATTACACCTGAGCTTTTTCTTAACAATTTCATGCTCTGACCTAGCGCGATTATTTCTCAATGTTCCAATAAAATACTTATCATTCCACAATAAACTTTTTGCAAGAGAAATACTCGTAAAGAAGCTGTCAGCTACTACAGTTCGATAGCATCCCAAAAGACCATCTATCAAATCCATTACGACTGTTCGAGCGTGCCCAAAACCAGCCATTGAATCTTCCTTACCAGTATCAACCATAATATTCCAAGTGTATCCATTAGTAGCCGCTCGCTTGTATGTCTTTACGTCATATTTATGCGCTTTTCCAGGAATATATTGTTTGAACAAAAGTCTACCTTTCCATGGTACTATTGTTTCGTTGATAGAAATAATTGAGCAAGGAATGTAGATCGACTTAAATCTAGCTTTCAATAAATTTAAAAGTGATTTCAATTTGAACAAACTGTATTGGTCTGCATGCTCTTCATCGTCGTTCGACAAGTGATAAAATGTGAGAAGTAATTCACACTTATCTCTCGACATTGTATTTTGAATGACTTCGAATCCGTATGTTCCACTTTCGCTTCAGTAGTAATCCACTTTCGGCATTTGCACCAATCCCATTTCAGTAATAATTCCCAAAAATTTAAGCATTTCTTCATTAGTAGTTGGTTTCTATTGAAGAGTTTTTTCATCGTTTGCCGAGCTTCTGGGTTTGTAAGTGTTGTTTTGCATATTGATTAGTTTCACGAACCATGAGGCTAATAATCTCGTCCGTGATGAAATGTCAATAGCAATCAATAGGATTGATCGTATTATCTTCCGAAGTTGGTGTTACTTCTTCAATGATTCTATGATTTTCTTGGAATTCAACATCCGATTCTGATTCTATGCCATCCCAGACTTGTAAATCTGCGTCATCATCAATAACTTCTTTCTGGAAGCTTTTAAGATTCAAATTGCATTTTGAAAAAATCATTGTACAAACTACTCACATCACTCAGTGAGTTATCACCTTTCTCTGTATTCGTTTCTTCAAACAGCATGTGACTTGTAAACTTTGATGAACGTGATTCCAGTTTATACTACTGATATTTCGAGTAGGATGATGAGTAATACATATATATGGACAAGTTGGAAAACTACCATATACGAAAGGAGATAAAACTAATATATCATGTCGGGAAAATTGTGGCTACGAAATATGGATATTTCCAACATATGCAAATGTTCTAGAATCCTCCATCTGAGCATAAATCATCGTAAAATTCAGGTCTTTTTCATACAAATGAGAAGCCAGAGTCAAAGATAATGCTACGAAAAGAGTGTGATAGAAAAAAAATTGAAATTTTATTTTTTTTACTTCGTTTCTACTGTATAATACATGTAGCAGAGAGTAAAACAAACTTGGATAACTATTCAGTTCGATATGAAAAAAAGACCTTCTATGCAATGATATCAACGATAAAAACAAAAACCAATGGTCGCACACACTGAAAATATCAACGAGTGCATTTATCGAGAATGAATACACGTAAAAACGAATGTGTTGAAGCTATTTTCTACAATAATCGAATCGCCGCGAAAGGGTTAAGGATTATCTGTTGTTAAAATAATCTACATATTATGTAAAGAATGCAAAAAGCTACTTAGAAATCGACAAAAACAAAGATGAAGATATTAATATCGATAAAAAAAGGAAACGATAACAATGAATAACTTACATTAAACACAAATATCGAAAACAATACGTATTAGGATGCTTGATGGACATTAAAGCTGTTGCTTTTCTATACAAATCCATTATCATCTATATGAATTATATAGATTTTAGAAAAACCTTTTTTATATGTTTTTTTGCAGACATTCTCTTTCAATTTTTGAATAAATCCAATTCGATGATTTGTTGGTAACGTTTATATCATTAGCTAGTCCAGTGTTCTTTAGCAAACATCCAAGTAGGGTAGTACAACAATAAAACTTCCTTTCAGAATAAGTGATTATACAAACTATTCTTCAAACTGAATTGGAGACCAAAAGACTATAGTTTCTATAGAAATTTTCATGGGTCAGAAACTGCTTTTAAAACTACAAAAAATGTAAAAGTCTCTCAGGAAATAGTACGCTTTGTAGAGTTGAATTCACTATACACAACTGAACAGTGAAATATTGTTTTGTATTTCGAATTTAATAGGTTTCAATTGAAACCTAAAAATTTACTGGAAAACTATTCCGCACAACCGCTATTTTGGATGTTTTGAAACAATCGGAAAGAATTTTCAAGCATATATTCGGACAGGGCGAAAAATTCTAATACTAGTTCTAAACAGTTATTCGTTAATGATCGGATATTTTATGTCAAGACTTTCACGCTATAGGTTATAATAACACAATGTACACGAATAAAATATAGATAGGTCTTAGCTACATTTCAGAAATTAACTAAAGACTTACCTAAAGTTTGCTAGTATGACTTTTCCTATTGATGAAAAGCGAGAATCTCACAACTAAATGATGGTTTATGGTTGTAATCAATATTTGAAAAACGAACAAGTTTAGAAACGCATTAAAATGATCTGTAATTAATAGGTAAACTAAATGTTCGTCAAAAAGATTTAAAAAAATATATAAGTAAGAGCGAGAGGCGATTATTATGTTTTTCTTTCATATTTGCACTTTCGATAGTAGTTAAATCAATTGATCAATCTTCTTTACAAAGAATAATAATAAATTAATGTTCGATTAATCATAATTTTTTAAATATTTTACTACTTATTTACTTGCTCGTATATGTTGTGGTATGATTGCTGGTGATGATAAGCGATAGTTCGGTTGTCCACCATATTGTATTGTTGTATGTGTATAATAAGCTGGTTGTTCTTGATTATATGGTGTTCGAAAATTTGATTGTGTTTGTTGTTGCTGTTGTTGTTGTTGATAAAAGTCTGGTGGAAAACGTTTTTGTCTTACAGCAAGTAATGTTTGTTCTAATTCACTTGAATAACAATTATCAATAAGTGTGAAACATTCTTGAAAAAGTCGTGTACGTGCATAATGTTGTAGTTCATTTAATATTGAAGGCGCTCGTAAATGTTTCGTAAGAATTAAACGTAATTGATCATTATCTAATTCATTTAATAATTGATAAATACGTGTACGCTCTTCTTGTGAAAGACCATAACTTTGATTAATTGATGAATTTATTATAGATGATGATGATTGCATGTTTTTAATGAAGGATTTATATATATGAATAAATATTATGAATTAAAAATGTTTAAAATATTGAATTACATTAAAAATAATCACTATTCATAAGAAAGTTTATTTATCAAAAATAAAAATTTTCGATTTTAATATGAAACGCTTGACTGACTAGTCATAAGAAAAAGATTCGTTAGTTATCAGTGAATCATATTATACGAGAAGGTCATCTAGAATAGAGTATTTGAAATTTATATATTGTAGAAAGATATTAAGAAATGTATTATTGAAAAAATAAATCAATTAAGTTTATTGTATTTTTTTATTTTATATTAACGACATCTATTTTATGTAGAAAAAAGATTATCTACTTGGAAACTGTAGGAGAGACATTATAAGATGGCTAAAAAAGCTAATTGAACAAAGAAGTTCAACTTAAGTTTACTCATAACAAAATGTAAGTTATATTAGATTGTTTTTTCCTTGAAATTTTTATAAGAAATAAAAGGTTACTTGAACTTTTTGTAGTGTTCACTATAACAGATGACTAATTATGTAACAGAATATAATTTCTATTTGTAAAAATGCATTGTTTATTCTTCGTTGAATATTTCCATCAACCATATTTTTTTAAAGAAGAATCTTATTGATACATTGATAGAATGAAAGAGAAATCTTTCTAACTAATTAATCTGTAAAAGCATTTACAGCAGAATTATTTCATTGTGAGATAACAATTTATATATGAATTTTTTCGGAGATTGGTCAGTTGAACAGATAATCTTGAATTAAATATTGTTTATAATGATATTAGATGTTCATAGTAATTAAAGTATAAAATTCTTCCATATATAATTTTATTTGTATAACTAAGTAGAGTTTGTCTGTGAACTTTTTTTAATTTTAAATTTGATTTTGCTTATAAGAATATTCGTCTACATAAAAACTATTAAAAATAACAAGAACATCAATTCAAAGAAAATGCTACAAGTATGTCTTTATTACTATGAAAGCATGTTAATATTCTTTATTTTGAGTTAATTGGCTTTATCCTATTGCTTATATTGAACGTAAAAATTCTTCACTCTTTATATTAAAAAATATACGAAAGTCGAGATGAGGTAATATTTTGGGGTGCTGTGCCTGATTTTGAATTCATTATTTTATTGAACTACAAATAGTACTAATATATTATTGCCTGAACTGAATTGTTCGTTTGACATGTAAATTTTCACTCAAAATTAAATTGAATGTTGATAAATTAATATGAAAATGAACTTAGAATTGTTTTGTTTAGTTATATGCACTTACGGTTCGAACTGGTTGGTAATTGACTGCAAACAAAGATGTAGATGCATTTCCAATAAGACTTAGTCGATTAATATGAATAGTTAATGTTTATTTCATTGAAATGTTTTTTTTTATTTCTGACGCAGAATAGTATCAAAAAAAAAGCTTCATATACAATAAATATGAAGTAGTCTCACTAACCGATAAAAGCTGCTTAGCTTATATTTCACTCATGAGCGTGACTCAATGAGAATACAAAAAACGTTAAAGCAACTGGCTACCATAAATCTACTTAGTTGGGACAGAAGAATATTATATTTAAAATGTGCTACATGCATACATGGTTTCTTGTCCTTGAGTTGTAAGATTGGCGCTATTTGAAACACGAAATTACTTTTTTTTGATAGCACTTCATAGATAGACACGTATGTACTAGCATTCATCGTTGTAAAACACGATCGGATGGAATTCGAACGCTATTGCCAACATAGATCATGGTGATTATTTTTGTTTCTTTAAGACTCTATCGAAAGACAAAACAATTAGTGACAATAAAAGATTTTCCCAACATATCGTAAAAATAGAAAGCCATTCTTAACATTTAAATGCCTTTAGCTGCAGAGTTTACTCCGTCAAGTGAATAGAAAACACAATTTTTACGATATTTTCACATCGTACCCTACTGATCTTTAATACAACATAGAAAATTTTTTATTTATGCATATTTCAAAAAAGCAGTTTAGATTCTAAAATGGTTCAATCTCGTAATGCAAGCAAATGAAGTCACATATATATGTTGTCCGTTCTCCATATGAAATGTTCATATTTCAGTTACATGACCCTGAAGGAGTAAATCTTTTGAGGTTTTTTCTATTTGCACTAACAGGAGAAGTATCTGACTTTATAGCATTCGATTGAGCTTACATTAAGGTTACATTCTTTTCGGCTGAAACTACCAGGATGTTCTACAGATGATTAGACTTATCTATAAGTGAAACTTCAGATCGAGATTTTTTTTTCTTTGATTTTTTTAGTAAACAATTAAAAGTGAATCAAAAAAAATCCAGTAAAACGACCACAGCTCGGCTGCAAAGGCTCATGAAGACAACTCGTTTTAGGTCTTTGTGAGTCGCATTATGATGTTTTCATAGGCTCAAACGGCAGGTACCAGTCTGAGCGATTCGCTCATGAGTTGTGCTTGGGAGCAAGATGTAATCGAAAAATTTCATTTCAAAAAGTTGATAGGATTCTCTTGTTAGTTTAAGTGGAAAATGAACATCTTAAATTATTTCGTAAACAAAAACATGAAGTATAATCCTTCTCATCAGAAGCAGACTCTTTTTTAATGACTTTTTAAAAGCATTCTGAATCTTTTAAAATACGTGTACCTCATCACTGCATTCTATGCGCATCGTATTCAAGATCATGCCCACTATATTTAAATTCTGTGATAAAGCAGCTTCATATTTGATATAAAATATATTAGATTATATCGATCTACCAGGGAAGTGCTCGAGCTTATTCTAAACTTTTCAATTCTGCTTTTGGTTATCATTATGTTTTAGTGCGACGACGAAAACTCTAAAACTGTTCTCTCGATAACAAATATTCATAATCACGCATACTTTTAGAAATTTTCTCAATCTCACTTATATCTACTTATAACCAAAAGATGAAATCAAAAGCTTGAAACCAATTGAGATATTTCCCTGGCTAATGATAGTTACATAACATCATATAGAACTTCATCATAATATCTAAATTTTATTTCATCAAATAAAGTCTTTTCATTTAGTTAATGATGTCAACAACACCTTCATTTCCCGATCAAGTCAAAACCAGTTTGATAAATATCTGTCATCTATTTACAAAATGTATTCAACGTTACGCTCTTCATTGCAGTACAGATGGCCGTTTTGCTCAGTTAATCTTCGGTGCCGATTTAGTTCGTGCTCATAGATCTCTATCAAACAACGATTCTCCTGCTGGTATTACGCAACTTCTTACTAATCATTTTGTTTCTTTTGAAGAAAAATTAGGTACAAATGTAAAAACATTAGCATATTTTATACATAACTTATTTATGGATCGTTCTCTTACTGAGATGAATACATGCGAAAGACGTTTACATTTATCAAATATCAACGAGAAATTATCTTCAATTAAATATATTTCAACAAATAAAAGTATTGTTAAAAAAGAAGATCTTGATATTGAATTATTAGTTGGTCATATTCTTGATACATTACCACGGTTAATCTTTGATCGCCAAGATTTCTATCACAATCTTCTTTCTCATTTAGTTAAACGTAGGTATTTACTTTTTTTTGTGGAGCTCACATATATTTTCGAAGAAGATAGTGAATGTAAGTTGTAATTGAGGTTTTGTGGTTCTCCCTTTCCTTGGCTCTAGCAAGCGTAAGAAGAAGATCAACGATAATTAAACACTTTCTGGAATCTGTCGAAGCATTCTATAGCTCTAAGTTTTCTACTGCAGATTGTAACTAGTCTAAATATTGCGATTTTTAATATTTAATATAGCGAACGAATATTATTCAAAGCTATAAATTAGTTAATTGAAAAAGTAAACAGGTATTTTAGAAGCTTTCGATTTCATTTCAATTTTTGAAACTTTTGTAACATATCGTAAGAACCTGCAAAATTTTTCTTAGAGTTTTGTAAAACTCTACAATATCTGAAAAAGGTTTCGTAGATCGCACGAAATCATAATACAGATTTTGACTTTGTTGCAAATTTCAGAGCCTATTTTATTTTCAGAATAAAGCGGTTGTATTATTAGTTTAGTAGAATCAGAAACAGAGATGGAGCCGATCTCGATTTTACACGATCATTAATGGTCTGTGTAGACTAAACTGGACTGACGATTCACGTACTATTCCATTTATGGATAGTGATATTTGATGTAGTCAACTTTTAGCAAAGTTTTATTACACCCTCCTGTATGAGATGATAGGAACAAAAACATAAATAAGAAATTCAAGTAATAGTCAGTCTGCAATTGGTACCGATTCAATCTCCGATCAGAAGAGAATGAAAATAGAATGGTATGAACGTTTAATCAATGTATATAACAGATTCATATGATGACTGAACTAACTATAACGAAGAATCAAAAGATATTTATTCGTTTCCTACAGCATTTATCGTATATTTTATCATTAGCAAAAAAAAACTTCTGTATTGAATATGTATTTGACGACACAAATAACGATGTTAAATAAATCTAATAAATTGGTAGAACCGTAATTGTAACTGCAAATATTTTCGAAATGATAAAATTTCAGAGCACGTACATCAGCTATGAAGATTGTTATTATTTTGGTTTATTTGACATTTCTTTCTGCCAATGTACCATAAATTTATAACAATCAGTTTGTGAGTTCTACACTTTGGTCTTCCATGGAGTCTGCACTTAGATGTTCTTTTTATTTATTGACAAGACATACATTTGTATTTTTCTTTAGATAATCTCGATCGAATCGATGACTATTTGATTTATAATCAACAGTTATCTTTTGTTACAAGCGGTTCTTCGATAAAACAATCACGTTTAATTGATGGTATACTTTTACCAATTTATAATTCCCATAAATTACTTTCATCATTCATTTCAAATAGTCAAATAACAATTGTATTTTTAAATCTACAATCAACAGAATTTGATAAATCATCATTATTTACAATAATCGATCATAATCAAGAATTTATTTCATATGATACATTAATTTATCGTCAATTTATTAAAAAATACTTAATAAATGTTAATTTAATTATTTCATCATCATGTATTAATGAATTATTTCTTTTTGAATTACATCAAGCAAATATAAATGTTATTGATTCATTAGATGAACAAACATTTGAATTTATTTTAAAAGTTTATCAATGTTTACCATGTAATCGATTATTAATTTCAAATGATGAATCAATTGATAAAATATCAACTATTTTACTTGATCGACATGTTATTGTTAATCAACAAGCATACATCTATTTATCTTCAAATGGTTAGTTAAAAGAATATATATTTTTTTATTAGATCATCGATTAAAATAATGAGAAGGGTATGAGTTTGAATGTATTTCCTTTTCATTCACACTTGGAATCATTGTGCTTGACTCCGGTTCTATAAACAAGAACTTTTTTCACTTTACATATATCGTTTTCATCTTGAGCAAATTGTATCATAATCATCTTTTTTACTCGTGGTCTCGAAGCTGAAGTCCAAGGAAAGAATGGAAACAAAAAGTACTTATATGTATGTCATACAAAGCAAGTGTACTATATTGTGCAAGGAAACCAAGAGCAGAAAACAAAAAGAATGAATCATATTATAACGCATATCAATTTCTATTCTTACGAGTTCACTTAATTGACTGTTACTAAAATTTATTTACTGATCTTTAAAATAGTTAACAAATATCATTCATCACTAACTGACTAAATATTGTGTTCTCATAAAGAGTTATAAATAATTTTAGACAAAAATTTTATTCAATGATTGAACTGTTATCAATATTAGTTCTTTTCTAATTTTGATGTATAACGATTGTTTATAAATATATCAAAATTGAAATCCAAATTCAAAATTAAGTTCTAATTAAGTATTAGTAAACATATTGTTTATATACTGGTAGTTTAAGATTATCAATCTATATTCACTCTAATATGTCGTTCTTAGAAAAGTTTATAGTTTATCAATATTCCATATAACGTTTATATTTTTCATCGCAAACTGTGATGTTTTTGTTATTTTATAAAACAATATAAAAATACTTGAATACTATAATAAATCAATTAAAATCTTTTTTAAGGCTCTCATCAAACGCTTCTTTCTTGTGTTCCGACACCTACATTATTTTTAACAACACAAAAAATATTAATTAACATTGTTCGTCTTATGAAATATATTCTTGAACAATTAAGCAAAACATCATGTTTACCAATATCAACAGAAAGAGATTATCTAAAATTTATTCATGATAATATTCCAGAATTAAGACATATTTTAGATAATCGTCGTATATATATTGATAAAATATCTAGTACAAACAATGATCAATTATTTCCAATATGTATTTTTCATGAATATCTATTAAATGGAATTAATTTTCTATATTATATTAACAAAATTGATGGTATATATAGTACTACGAGAAAAATTGTAGTAGAAATATGTGAATAAGAAAAAAAAGAAAGTTTTTTCAGTTTTTTTTTTACTAAATTAATAAATATGTTAGTTTGTTCTGTTTTTTTTGTTTGTTTGTTTTCCATTCTGTTGTTTATTACATAATATTGCAACAACAGTAACCACCATAAGGTCCAGTACCATAATATGGTGGATAACGTCTTTCATAAACAGGTAACCAATATTCATGTCCTGTAGGATTAACTGTTGATAACGGTTGAGGTAATTCAATAGTTAATATTTGATTTTGATCCATACGTGCACGTACTTTATCAGGATCAATATTCGATGGTAATTGATATTGTCTATAATATTCACGATTAATATGATTACCAAATGTGTTATCAATATGTTGACCACTTATTTTAAGTAAACCATTTCGATTTATTCGAACAGTTACATTTTCTGGTCTATAGCCTTGTAAATCAAATGTAAGAATATTATTATTATTTATTGTTTGTAAATCATAACGCCGTGGTCGAACATCAATATCAACACGAAGACGTCCATGAGTGTCAATTGTATTTCTTACAAGTGTTGTTTCAACACTAGGTCCACCAAGATTATATTCACGTCGAAATTCACGACATGGTGGACGATGTGCTCGTATGCGTAATGTACCATTATCATCAAGTAGAACAGTTATTTCTTCGGGTTCATAATCAAATAAGTCAAACTCATATGAATATGTACGATGTCCTTGGCCATGATCAAGTACTGTATAACGATTTGATGAAGATATTGGTGATCCTAAACGATTTTTTTCTAAAGCATTTTGAGTATAAACAATAGGTATAATAGTCGAAGAAGCCATGTTTTGTATGTTTAGAATGCTAACGTTATAACGACGAATAGAATACCTTGCTCGTATCCTTTGTCGTTTTTTTCATCATTTGTATTTTCTTCGTTCTGTACAAAAACATATTCTGTCATCAAATAGAAATAACTAGCTTTGTCCTTGACACTATTTTTAGCACGCATTCTCGTTATATGTGCATGTGTATATGTGGCTTTTTTTTGGCTTGTATGGTGAGATGCATATCCATACTCATACAGAAACTAGAAATATGGATAAAATGTAGAGAGGAAAAAAAAGAAAAATACACTCATAGAAGACACTCGTTATGTGTTATTCTCGTAGTTGGCAACTATATTGTCAGTTGGTCGGACACCTACAGACTCAATCTTGATAACAAATAATATTAAAGAAAAGAAAAAGAGATATCTACATAAATTTTTGCTTCCTATGCAAGATTATTTGCATAAAGAAAGTATTCTTGACAACTTTTGATACACAAATCTCATGTTTCTTAAATTTACTATTTCATACATACAAATCACTTAATAAAAGTTTGATTAAATATTATTAAAACATATTCGATCTTCATTCTCATTTTATAACACGTAGTTTTTTTCTTGGACAAAATAGCTCTTTTTTATCTACGTAAAGTGATAAATGAACGCAACGTTATATACTGATGTAAAGATAATTGAAACATTCAGTTATGCAATCTATGAAAATTAACGTGTAGTATATTATGTCAGAAAAGCGATTGATTAGATTATTTGTTTTATGCAGTAATATAGTCAATAGACAAAATAGCTGTTAGTCTTTCAAGACAATGTTATCTGATAAGTAAAAAGATTACGTAAGTTCGATGTTACCATATTTGAAGAGAAAATAGATTGCTGCATTCCGTTGAAAGTACTGAATGAAGTATACCTATCAAAGATTCTACTAAATTACTTAACATTATAAAAATATGCTTTTATTCATTCAATTTTACAAATAATGTAAAAATCCTCATGGCTTTTGTCTTGTACTTCCTATGTTTATATTAATAGGTGATGGTTGTTAATAACTAAAAAAAGAAAAAGCTTGTCAACGAAGCCCTTTGGAGTTAAAGTATGAAACTTACAAATGTTCTTTAGCATCATTATACAAATACAAAATAGATCAAGTGAAAAATCTCTAGCAGGCTTATTTATTTCAGCATTTCAAACAGAAAGATTTTTTACTGTCGCTTTTTTTTTATTGCTATGCGCTCGTTATTTTCTTAATCTAACATTATTATTATTATTCTAATCCTTGATATAACTGACAAATAATCCTGTTATACGTATCCATGATGTATATAGAGCAAGTCTCAAGACGTAACTAAATATGTCAGTAAACTAAGACATTGATATTGATTATTCCCTAAAGTTGTTACTTGATCAACTGGTGTCTTTTTTATGTTGATCATATGACCACTATGGTAAATCAATAAATCACTACTCACCATCCTTGATATGCGTTTGTCTATGCAAAAATCAGAAACTGTACGATTTAGAACATTCACAAATGTATCCTTTTTTCGCTATTAAAGAACTCTGAGGATAGAGTCACATGCTGCTTGTCTTCGGTCGTTATGGAAATATATCGAATAACTTTTGATCTCGGTCACTATGAAGGTAGTAGAGTCGCACATCTTTCATTTAACACTTACACTCACTAAAGTTCCTTTGCACTTCCATAAAATAATATTGATCATTTTGTTATATACATAGTTATGAGCTAATTATTTATCGTCATCTTCAATTGGATTTGATTACTATTTCGGCAAGCAATGTTTTATGACTAATAAAAGATTCAAATTCTATATCATCATGATCAATTAGATTGCTGATGCAGAATTGAACAAAACAACAGTTACATACGATGATGTTCGTATTGTTCTTTTGAATAAAAATAAAGCATGAAATGTAGCACTGTAATAAACAGCAATACTACAAATATTGATTTCTTTGGTTATTCATTCTTGCAAAATTTTTACTTCATTTGTTTCTTTTCTTTGTATCCATAACCAACCTGTACAGCTGAGTAAACTAATCTTCCATTAATTGTCAAACTCAGTCATCTACTAATTCATCTAGCGCTAGGCATAGCACTAGTTGAAAACCTGCCTGAAATAAATTATAATATGTAAGGAAACTTGCAATCTGTCAAAGTTTGACTTTGATAAAACTAATGTTTATCATAATGAATATTTAATCAATCATCAATCAGTCAATGATGGTTATTATCAATATATTATCAACAGATATAAAATTATTTTTTTGCCTTCTTTTTGTATACTTTCTTTATCTTCAAAGAATAAATGAGCTATAATGTCACACGAAAATATGTTGACATCATTCTCCCTATATAAAAATGATGAGAAGACATTTTGAATGGTTAAAACAATATTCAAATTGTGTCATATAGAAACAATTAGAGAATTACAGAGCCAAAAACAAACATTTCTATTTATGACTGAAATGAATCATATTTTTCTATTTCTTATCGAAAATATTCGTATTCTTTTCAAATATTTGCATCTCAAATAAGCAGTTTCTATTCTATTTTTGATACCTTGTTCACATTTCTTTCTCTAATAGCATATTGAATATGTTGTGACGTACATCGACTCTTGTAGCTAGTATGTGGTTAGTCCGTGTGTGGGGAGCTTAAGTGATTGAACGTAAGAAATTATGCGTCAGACTGCCCTTCTCCCCATAGATATAGCTGGAACTAATTTGTACGGGAAATATCGAGCTAATGACTTCGTTACTATGCAGCACCCCATACTGCATCGTAGCTGACAGGTAGAAGTATTGTTCTTCTTCTCTCTCTTTATTTTGTTAAACATGATCTGAAAGGAGTGTTGAAGTGTATAGGATGGAAATTTGGAACCACTAGAAAATTCACGGAAGCAGTTTATTAAAGAATATCTCGAGGACCAGTACTTAGATTTGGACCCCTTCACAAGAAAAATTTTAGATTCTCATCCAGTCGGGTCCGAATCCGCGATCGATTCTACGGCTCTTAACCATGACGGACACCTTGGAAACTCATCACATACTATGAAAGAAGCTAGCTAGAGTCTACAATACACTATGACAAACGTTGTTGATACATGATCACAGACCATTTATCAATAACGGCCTGTTACACTAAATAAACTATTTCTTTTTAATGCATTTCTCGAAGATTGAAGAGAAGGATGATGAAGAAATGTAGCTCAAGATATATATATAGATCAAAACAATCTTTCGATGATTAATAGCAGCAGTGGCAGTGATATCTTATTTCATGTTTTAATTCCACACGAATTGCATTAACACTTTTCACATTTTTTTTGACTCTGACACGACAGTCTATGATCAAACAGTTTTCCATAGTTGACAGTCTTTTTTTCAGCAGATATAAACATTTATTTTTTTATTATTATTATTTTTTTTTTGTTAAATTTCATACAACATCGAAAACAATAACATCAAAATTGATTTTATTATGTTTTAAAGATAAATTAAATCTTTTCACTGCACAGCAACAATTGCAAATTCATATGCACATTTAGTCTATTTATTATCACAAAGAACTGCAACACCTCGTAATGTCCATACATCTGGCCCAGTTTTATCACCTAATGGACATTCTAATTTAAGTGTACATATATAATTTCGATCTGTTCGGCGTGGTTTCTTATAAACAGGTGCATAATACACTTGACGGCGATCTTGTTTAATTGGTGTTGTACCTATACTAGGTTCTGCTTCAGCTGATATATGTATTACAGGCATTGGATGTATTAAAACTTTTTCATTAGATTTTAGTTCTTCTAAAACACCACTTTTTATTTTAGCTCCTTCGATATAAAGACCATAAACATAAACACCTTGTTGTGGTGCTTCTCTTAATGCTTCACGATCTGCTCGTAGTATTTTATTTGTTAAAATAACATTATCAAGTGACCAACCAATATTAGCTCTTGTTACTTCCTGAAAATAAAACAATAAAGACATAAGTAAAATGGCATAAGAAGAAAAAATAAAGTAAGATTTAAAATTTTACTTGTCGCATAGCTGTTAAAAATCCTTGTGGATTAAAAAATCCTGTCATCCAAAAAGCAAGTGGTCTTGTATCTTTACTAAGTTTTAACCATGAACGATATTGTTCATTTCGTGCATGTAAATCAGTAAACCAAGCACCTAATGTTGATGATTCCCATGATACTTTTAACCAAATATTTGGAATTTTTGCATCATACATTCTATCAAGTGCATCACGTAATTCTTCATTCATAACAATTGTACCATCAATAGCTAATTTTAATTTAATTAATGTTGATCGTACGATATCAAGTACACGTTGAAAACGATCAATTTCTTGTCGAAGAAAAATATTCATTGGTTCAAGTTTTGAAAGACGATCTTTCACTTCATGAGGAATATAATCAGGTGGTAATTTTTCTAGAGTTTCTGTTGCTATACGATATACAACAGCTTCACGTGTTTCACCTGTACCAGCACGAGCTTCTTTTGGTTGAATACTTAATATTGTATCAAGAACTTTTTTCGTTGTATCTTCTTGATATCTATTTAAGATAAAAATATAAAAATTTTGTGAAACACGATCTGAAAGTATTCGGGTGAAAACTCGGACTTCCAAACATACACTGTAGGTAACATTAGGTGGAAGATTGAAAACGTACTTTTTAATGATTTAAATAGAATAACATATACTGTGATCTATGGGATTATTTAATGGCATAAGTCTGTGATCTTTTATTAACATTAGTTGGAAAATCTAGTTGAAAAACACTGCTAGTAAAAATCAGGAGGCTATTTTAATGGGAATTAGGAACATGAGGAGAAAACATTCTTGAGAAAATTATATATAATATGAAATTGAGTTTTTCACTCTAGTAATTGGCAAAAAAATTTCACTTTTATCTGTTTGGTATTCGAAAAATGTCATTTTTCTTCAATATGGAGCACTGTTACAAAAACATATGTTCAGTTTAGTAAGTCTGCACAGATTGCTACAACTTCAATCAGAAGAAACTGTCACAGAATGTTTTTCCAACCATAACACCTATATCATGATAGGGCGAAAGCTCCAAATTTGAGCTATAGGTTTTCTAGAAATTTTTTGGCTTTATATCTCATTTTTCTCGATATGGAAACACTATTATTGAAGACTAACTTCACATTTCGTATCAGTATCGAATGATATACAATTTTTTACTCTTCTTATCAAAAACATTTTCCACGCATATATACAATAAGTCAATCTCACAGAGTTTTTTCAGCCAATAAAAGTTTCTTTTTTTGGATTCAATTGTTTCAGATTATATTAACATGTAAGAAATGGTAATTTTAAATTGTGTACAAAATAAGACCTTTCTTAGTCAAAAAATGTCACATGTCCGTCCAATCTATGGAACAATTCCAACTGTGTCACAGTCTGTGGCATCATTAATCATGAGAACGTTACAAACAGTGAATTTTTGAAAGACTAAATATAAAAACGATGAAGAGGTGTGTTCTACAATAGATAGAATAAAACCATCTTCTTATGTTTTACATTTTAATCTCACAAAGCTTGCGCTAATAACTTTTGTGAAACATGATGTAAAAAGAATCGTCGCTGACATCTTAGCAACTTCTCTCTACGATCACAATTCATGCTAGACGTAATCACAAGATCAAAGTCCACTGCGGAATTCGTCTGATAGCTGTCGTTAACTTCTTTCCAGGCTTGCCAAGCCTCCTGATTTGACCAGAAGACTCCTAATTTTTGGATTGTTCTCCTGATAGAATATCTCCTGATTTCTCCTGATTTTTAGTTTTTTTCCTACTTGGTTTTTAGTGATACTTTTAACCAAAAAGAGAGTTAAAAGGAATAACGAGAACTATGGCAGTATTTAATAGTTATAGTAACGAATAAGAAAATACTTGCTTTTATTTCATTTTTCTCTAAAAATAATCATCAATTACATGACCTAATTGTATACAAAGTACTTGTTTTACTGAAGATAGCAGAAAAGTACATGTTATTGTCTGGAAAACAGGATCTTGAAAATCAGACAAGAGACCGACAGACAAAATTTTAAATGACTAGACAAGATGTCTCTAATCTGGGAAGAATTTTGCATTTCTTGGAAATCAAGTCGGATCCTTTTTTAGCTCAGAATAGGACAATATCTTGAATAACCTAGCAAGATTCCTGCGTTTCATTTTAATTATTAGTATGGAGTTGCAATAGGCTTATTTGCACTGCTATTTTGTTGTCAAAGTTTGATAGGAATTACAAACATGAAAAAAAATGAATAGATCTATAATACAACAAAAAAAGTGAAGGCATCAATAAAAAAGAAGCAGAAGTAATAGACATTTCGATAAAATGTTCATTTAATAGATCATAAAAGGCTTAAGAGAAAAACAATTTCGTTTGTTAAAAGCTAACTTATCTCGTTTTTATAGTATATTAACGGTATAAAACGCTCATTGCAAAAATGAGCGAAGAATCACGTTTAAGCGATTCATATAGTGATGTAAGAAACAAAGAATGATTGTCTTTTTTCCAACTCTGGTAAGAGTCTTTCTTTCGTCCTATTAATTTATATAAGTACTTTTGCTTAAACTTCATAATGAAAAAAGAATTTTTACTGATAGATCAGAATAAAAAAGAATCTGGAAAGAATGAAGATAAGAATATTAACTGGTCAAGTGTATATAATAGATATAACTAAAAAAAAATGTTTTCATAATTCTTCTATATAGCAAAAAACATTACTTTTAATAGAACTCAAGTGAAAATAATATCATTCGTATTAAACTATTGATCATCAACTTGATATGAAAGAGATAAAAGTGCTTATGTGAGCGAAAATTCGGATTTTCTACGAGAAAAATCACCTAATGTTCTCTTAACTTCAAATAGAAAACCTCCTGATTTTTCTTCTGATTTATAAAAGAAATTCTCCTAGTAAACTCCTGTTTTTTGATTAAAAAAACTCCTGATTTCCGAAATTTCAATTTGGCAAGCCTGTTTCTTTCTCACAAGTCACTCCAATGTACAGCGATTATTCTCTTGTATTATCGACAAGTATTAACAGCTGATCGGAATTTATAAGCCAAAACATATATTGATTAATTTCCTCTTTTACAGCACTAATAAGTCCTTCGTGTTTCACATTTTAGTCTCACAGAGATTAGGTTAATAGTTCTTTTCTTCAGCATTGACTTATCGTTTGAATGTAAAACATAAAGCGTTTTATTTCACTATTTTAAATTCTTTTACAATTTTTATTTGTTTATTTATTTTACAAACCTATCATTTGCTAATGAATTTAATCCAAATACTTTTCCACTATCATAATTTGGTATTGTATCAATATAATCAAAAACATCTTCAATGCGAGTCATTTTTGGTATACGATAAGTTTTTTCTTCAAATTGAAAATTTGGATCAAACATCTCATCACAAAACCAATATTTAACATATGTTTTAAGAAGACGTTTATCAAAATCATCAGTAACACGACCTAAGGGTTTAAAAAAAAAGAAAAATAAACTTTCTTCTTATATGAACTTCTTATTCTTACCTCCATACTGTACTTCTGATATCATATAATGTATAGTTTTCCATTGTAGTGGCTAAAGAATAAGTGAAAAATAAAATAAAATAAACAATTAATGCAAATAAACATCTTACTTTTGATGCATCTGTTTCATCAAGATAGTTTTGAATAAATTGAATAGTTGCATTAAAATCTGATTGATTAAATTCATATGGTATATTCCATCCAAGTGGACCAAATTTTCTTCGTTCTTGTACGATTGTATGTAAAAATGCAACTGTATATAATAACGGACGCCATTTATCATGTGTATTTGATTCTAATTGTTGTTCTTGTGTTAAACCATTAAAGGTTCGTTTTAAACCTGCTTTAATACCTTGTGGTGGTTCAGCTGTATATTTAATTGATATTTGTAAAAGACCAATAGGAAATCTTTGATGAACTTCTGTTGTTATCCAAAGACGAAAATCTGGATGAATACGATCAGTATTTCCAGTTAGTTGTGATAAAAATTCTTCACAAAATTCTAATGATAAATGACAATTTTGTAATAAAACCCATGTACCATTTGTATATGCTTGTATTAATAATCTTCGTGCATGAATCTCTTGTCCTTGCCCCATTGATATAGCATGACAATCAATTGATTTTCGTTTAGCTAATATTTCAACTTGTACTGATGGATCTGAACCCATTGATAGAAAACATATCATTGGTGAACATTTATCGGATTCTTCCCACATTTTTTCCATATCGAGTACAACACCTTCACCATATCTTAATCCTAAGGTGCTAATTATATAATCATAGGCAGCTTTAACAAAACGTGCTGGTGTTAAAGAACGTATTAATAGTAACCGACGAAATTTATCTAATTGAAGTTCCCAACCCTCGGGTAAATCAATACGTTCTGGTTCATCTTTCTATTTACAACAAAACAATGAAATTATTTACATAAAATAAATAAACAAAAAAAAATAATAGAGCAGCAAATGAATTTAGAGCGAAATACTAACATATGGAGGAATAGCTTGAGATACCTATGATAAAGTTGAATTCTTTACACTGAAGAGGGAAACACTTCGACTGATATCTGCCATGTAAATTTATGTTTGATTACTAAGGATGTTATGATGAGACTAGCAACAGTTTAAAAGGGTTCATCCCCATAGATGATTGAAATCGAGTTATGACTGTTTTATTTTATTTACGACCCGCCTCTAGGTTTATACGGAAAAGAACAAAAAAAGGAAAACATCAATCAAAAATTTTGCCCGTCTTTACGTTTCATGATTCTTAGAATATGCTGCAAGCTTCAGTCGATTAAAAAATATTTTTGTCGAGATATGGAGTTTCCAAGTGGAGCTTGCTCATTCTATCATGCCTGTTGCAGGCGAGTACTTTTTAGAAATTCAATATCTTGACAAAAGAGTATTATTTTCGGCTGAAACTTTTACGATATTAGACAGGCCATTAGACCTATCTAATGGGGAAAATATTACGTCGAGACAAAGATTTCTGATTTTTCGTTATATGGGCAATAAACTTCGTTAGTGACATGACTTTCCAAAAACAAGCATATCTCGGTATGCTGAACTTTCCTAGAGGGAAGTTGATAGGAATTGCAGAGAATTGTTTTTTTTTAAAGGACGTTTTTAGAGTCTGATCTCACTGAAAAATAGATACGGTCTTAGATGCAATAGATCTTTACCTAGAAACTTAAATATATTTATTTCTGTAGTCCAAAATCATTGAACTACTCCTAGACGCCTTTCACTATCGATGCGGCTTGTGCCGTAGAGTTTATGTTGAAGTTTTTGGCTTTTTTCTCGTGTGGTTAGAGAGATATTCGCTAATTACTTTTTAATTAATAGTCAGCTAAAAGATCTAAGATTCTTGCATATGTCTGTGCTAAAAGAACTGATTCAGAAAAATAAATTTTGTAAAGAATCAAAATCAAATGGAAAGTGAATACGTTTCATTTCTCCTAAAATGATCCGTATACTTAAAGTTGACTTGAAAATGCAGCAAAACAATTCTAATCCTGCTCCAAAAGTCAATGGAAGCGAACTCTTTTAGATTATACTAGTCTTACTGAGACGACCTTGCGGACAAAATACAAATTCAAACGACGAATATCAGTCCAAATGATTTCATCATGAGATAAGAAAGAAAAACCATTTTCTACATACCTTAAACCATGTTTCCCAAGCAAGACCAGCACGTTGAAGCTAAATAAAAATAAAATAATGAATGAAAATACTTTTGTTTTATTTTGAAAAATTTAATTACAGAATTAAGTATATCACTAAATTGATAAAGTTTTGATAGTTCAACGAGATTAAGCCAAGCATCATTTTGTAACCATTTATATGGAGGTTTCTGTAGTACTGAAAAATAAAAATTTGAGTATATGAAATATGGCAGCAAAACAAAAACAGAAGTCGTTTAAAATACCTGTAGTTGCATCCAATGAAGCACCACCTTTAATTAATGTTTGAAATTCATCAAATTTAATTCGACCAGCTTGTAAATCAATTTTTAATGCTAATAAAAGTGTAAACATAAATTTATGTTGTTCATAATAACCTCGAACAGCATATTTATACATTTCATATGTTAAATATTCCATTATATTAGTAATACGTTTTGATGTAACTGGTGACTAAAAATAATCATCAAAAACGAAACAAAAATGATGTGTTTTTTATTTCATAGATAATAAATTTACTCGTGGTGAACGTTCAAATGCTTGATCAAACAATTGTAAAAATTGTTTTAACGATGTTTGATACATAACATTAACAAGTGACATTTCAACAATAAGAAAATAAATAATTGAGCCACGTGTAGCAACTGGACGATATTCTTCTCGAGCAATATTAATTTTTTGACTTGTTTCAGTAGCTATTTGAAGTTTGTGTTTAACATCATTTGATGTTGTTTTTGTTTTTTTTAATGTTCTTATTAGATCATCATCATCAACTAATGAACCCTGAAGAAGAAATTTTTTTATAGGACATTTAAATAAAAATTTCAATACTAACTTGTGAATTACTCAATCTAAATAATAAATTATCTTCGAGTTCTTTGATTCGTTTATTATTTGTTTGAATATCTTCTAACATTTTAACACGTTCACTTTCTAATTCAGCTTTTTCTTTCAAAATAGTTAAACCTAACAATTGATCTTCTAATCCTTTCATTGTAACTGTAAAATCAATCACTGACGTTTTAGCTGATATCTCTGGTGTAAATGATGGATTAGCTAATTTTGTTGTTATATATAAACTAAAACCGTTCAATATATCAACTTCTTTATCTCCAACCTTAACTTTGAGTGTTGTACCAGAACGGATTAAATTTTTTTCTAAAATATTATCTAATGCTGGATCAAGTTCATCTCCAACATCTTCAATTAATAAAGGTCTACCAAGTGATAAACAATCTTCTAAATGTTGTCGAAAATGTTTTGACTGAAAATTTGTTATTTGTAATTGATTATCTAGTTCTTTATTTTTTATCCAAGCTTTTCCTTGTCCTTGTGGATCAATTAGTAATGGATAACGTTTAGCACGTGTTGCAATAATAGCATTTTGTATTGATAATTCATCATTTGGTAAACCTTGTAATTTCCATTCACCCACAATAGTTACATCAGTTAAATATTCAGTTACATTTAATCCTCGTGTAAATGGAATATTTCGCTCTGTTAATAATTTTTGCCAATCTTTTGCTAATAATAAACGAAAATCTTGATTAAATGGACCTTGATATGATAGAAAACCTGTACAAAGAAGTACATCACCAATCAATCTAAAATGAAAAATAAAGTGAATTAAAATTAAAAAAAAAAAAGAAATTTTTTTAAAATTCATCATCTTACCGTCCAATTTGAGCTTTAAATTGTTTACTTTCTTCAGTCCATCGTTCTTGTTCATCAGCTAAACCGGATATTAATTCTCTAGCTGCAGTCATTCGTTTTAATGTTCGATCAAGATCATCTTGTAAACGTTGTTTTGTTGTCATAGCACTATCATATTCAGCTTGTGTTGCAGCTACTTCAGCTTCACGTCGATCAAGTTCTTCTTGTGCTGCTTGTAATTGTGCATTAGCTTTAACTAATCGAGCTTCTTCCATAGCTAAATTTGCTTTTAATGGTAAAACACGTTTATTAACATAAAAAAAGTCTGCCATAGCCCGTGTCCATGTTAATAAACCAGCTATAGCACCAGCAGCTACTCTGGCACCGTCAGGTGTATAGTCGGATACGCGAAAATATGGCTGAAGTAATTCAATTTGTTCCTCATTAATACGATCACGTGGAAATGATTGAAGATTTTGAAGAAAATTTGTCTCAGTCATAACCTATAGATAAAAAAAAAAGAAAGAAAATAATATAATGGAGCGTAAATATTTATTTAAATAGATTTATACTCTTAATGATATATCCCAACTTGATGCAGGTCCTTGTAATTCATTATCGATAATAATTGGATTTATTAATGGGCGTCCAAAAAGAATCAAGACACAATCCATTATTTGACGAATAAGACGTGGTGGACGTATTAATCTTTGTACAAATGCAATATCACTTAGTTTTATTGTTAATAAAGCTTCTTCAGCTGCCTAAAAAATTAAGAATTTATCTACATATCATTTTATATCGAAAGCAAACAAACATACAATTAATGCCGGTTTAGCCTTTTCAAGTTCAGTATTAGCTTGCATTTTGTCTCTATTTATTTCATCAACCAATGTTTGTGCTGTATCTTTAACTTTTTTAACTCGATGTCTTACAATTTCTGTTGCACCTTTTTTAACAGCAATTTGTTTCAAAACTTCATCAGCTTTTTTATTTGCAAAATCTAATTCTTTTTCTTTAATTGCTAATTCTTCTTTCATAAATATAACTGCTTTTTCAGCATCACCTAAACGTGTAAGACCATCTCTCATACGTTTAGCCATTGATTCAATTTCATTTAATTTTTGCGAATATATTTCTTTATAACCATTTATAAATGAAAGATATGATTTAGGTGTAACATGTGTTAATCGACGATATTTTTGAAAATATTGTAAACAGTATTCAGCAACACCATCATGTACTGAACCCATACATTGGACGAGTTCTTTTTTAATTATATCCGTTGCCACAATATTAAATGATGAAAGAAAATGATCAGCAACAGCAATAAGCGCATCACGTGGCCAACGAAGAAACCAATCGATTGTACAATTTGCAACAAGACCAGGAAATTGTAAACCTTGAAAAAACATTATTTTACTTTTATACAAAAAAAAGAACAAATTTAAAGTTATTTTTTTACTTCGTTTACGAAATTTTTCACCAACAGGTGAAAAACATAGCGCAACATGTAAATTTTGTCGTACACGAGATAGAAAATAATCATATAAATTTTCATTTGTCGGTGGTCTTCTTGGATATTGTTTTTTCATTATAGGTATTAAATCTTGACATATTTCATCAATTTCATCTCTTGCAAACATTCCCGGTACCTAAAAAAGCGAATCAAATAATAATCAATAATATTAATCATAAAATTTATTTTATAAATTTTTTTCATACCACTCCTGATGAAAGGACATTATTAATATATTCAAGAAATGATTCATCTTTTATATCTTGATCAGAAAAAATAAATGTTATGCCTTTTCCATCTTTCCCAGCAATACGATAAAGTGTTTTTAAATCTTCTAATAAATTGTTTACGTTATATGCACGTGTTAAAGTTATTTGAAATGTTTTATAACCAGCAATAAATGATGCTAATTTTGTTAATGATTGTTTACCACTACCAGCAACACCAACTAATAAAGCATTACCACGTGGTGTTCGAATTATACGAGAAATTTTAATCAGATGTAACATAGCATCTTTGAAAAATACTAAATCCATTCCTGAACCACGAATACTTTCATTATAATGTGTTAAATACATTTTTAAACGTTCTTCAAGAACATTGAAAGATGGTATAGGTTCGTAAATTTTGGGTGCATCAAAATCAAAATCTTCTGGTTCATCACCTGTTGGTTCTGGTGGGTCTCTAGACAAATTAATAATTAATTTATATAAGAAAAAAAATGAAAAAAAGATTCAAAAATAAATGATTAATGAAACATATAAGATAAATAAAAAAAAATACCTTAAGAAATCGACGAACCATTCATCTCGTTTTATCATGGATTGATATCTTGAACCTAATTCTTCATCAACAACCCGTTCCATTGTTTTAGAAAACCAACGATAATCTTCTTGTTCAGTAAATCTATGGAATAAAATAAATCAGTTTAAGTCGAATAAAAAACAAAGAATGTATTATACAATCTTTGAATTTAGTTTGAAAAAATCTAAGAAAATGTTTAGAAGGCGACAAATAGGCACCTAATGCTAATCATAATTAGCGACGTAACTGGAATCAGTAGAAAGGACTTCAGTGGGAGTCATCTGAACTGATGCATGCCGTATAGATTCATATGATGCCTACAAGAAGACCTCGGTAAGACTAAGACAATACTAAAAGGGTTCATCCATATGGATATTTTTCTAGCCGAGTTACAATTGTCTTACTGAGTTTTTCATCGACTTTTAGATATATACTGAAAAATCAAAAAAGAAAAGAATTGCAACGTGAAGTTCTGTTCATAGATAGGTTGAATGATTCATACAATATCTTGAAACTTTCAAGGCACGCTACATGTAATTCAATCTGCTTATGAACACAATTAAACTTCAATTTTTTTTTCATTTTTCGGCATGTATCTAGAGCTATCAAGACTTCCTTTGAGACTAAATATGAGCTCAAACGGTGAGTATTATAGTTCCAATAGTTTCCTTGTTAGCCTTTTTTTAATTATGCAACTGTATTCATATTCTTTTATAGTCAAATAACAAACATATTTAATAAACCGTGATCTATATTGCTCATTTACAAAACTTGATAGAACAGCAATCGCAAAACACTCATCTGTTGTTTTTTCTTTGTTGTTTATTTTTATTTACCTATCACATATTACTCGTGAACATTCATGGTTCCATAAAGCCATTACAGTTTTTTCATTATCAATAACTTGTGGTATAGTATTAATCATTCCTTGCCATATACGTGAAAGATCTCGTAAATTAAAAACATAATGAAATTTTGCTGGTGTTGGTAACATTTTAACTTTAGTCAATTGCCACAAACGTCTTGTAGCTGGTATAAGTTTTTCAACAAGTGAACGTACTTCATCATTGAATCCACGTTCTTTAACATAATGTCCGTTAGCAATAACAGAAAATATTTTATCAATTGGTATATTTGATGGTAATGTACAATTAAATATACAAAAATGTCGTTTAAGACGTTGTGGAATATCATTTCGACCACCACCTGGATGTATCATAGCAGCAAGAAATTGCATATCAACAATTGTTGTAAAATCACCAGGTTTTTCTAATGAATAAAAACCATTTTGCTCCATTAATTGACGAACAATTTCATTTGTTATTTGATCACCCCATTCATTTATTGATGGTATATTAACTAGATAAAAAAAATTTCTATAAATTTAATCTGATCGAAAAAAAACACAACAAATAAATGTATTCATTTTTTTTGTTGTTATACGTACTATCATCAATAAACACAGTCATTTTTTTGCCTGCTATTGGACCATATGTTGTTCCCACCCGTCTATCAACAAATGATTCAATTATTCTTTGAAACATATTTGGTGTTGTAGCCGATGAAAAATTAATTGTTTTATGTATATGTTTTTCAGCATCATATTTAGTCATATATGATTCAATAATAACTGTTTTAGCTGTACCTTGTTCACCAATAAGAAGAACAGACTAACAATAAAAATATTCATATTAATTGTCATTCATCTTTCGTTTTTTTTATTCATTAAGTTTTGCTTACTTTATTTTGTTTTGCTATTGTATGAATAAGAAAACTCGTTCGAACATTATCAACATTTGGCACAAGAATAGATGCATATTCAGGATCATGATCTTTTGGATAAACATATTCAGTAACAGCACGATTCCAATGTGTCCATGCACCAGTTTTGTCATGAACAAAATAATCAAATATTGTTTCTTCATTAATAGATGATATTGTGGGTGTATTTAAAC
The DNA here is from genome assembly GCA_905250075.1 of Rotaria sp. Silwood1. Classification (NCBI taxonomy): domain Eukaryota; kingdom Metazoa; phylum Rotifera; class Eurotatoria; order Philodinida; family Philodinidae; genus Rotaria; species Rotaria sp. Silwood1. The sequence goes on along the minus strand of CAJNOP010000022.1, from coordinate 383,521 downwards.
GAAAATTTCCATCTGAATTATTAAGTACATATTCTTGTAAACGAGCTCGATCATCTAATTCAAGAAAAGCACCGATTGACCACATTATTGCAAATACATATAAACGTTCAATATGTTGGACTGTTAATTGATCTTTAGCTTCTTTCGATGGCAATAAACCATTTAGTAATTTACATGCCTGTATTTATAATTTTAAAGTAAAATAAAAATAATGAAAATGAATATTTCTACCTGTGAAACAATCATACATTCGAGTACAGGCATTTTTGATTTAAGATAAAGAGAAAAATATCGATAGATAAATGGAAATGATGATTCAAATAGACGCATTAAAATTTCACCATCATAACTTGATCGATCACGTTTAATCCAACCCTATTCAAAATAATATTTCATTTTCTTTTTTGTTACATACGATTTGAAAAAAATAATGTTTTATCCAGATTTTCTCTTTCAAGAAGGGTGATTCAAAACTCCGAGAGAGCCTATTTGATGTGGAAGACGTCTTCTATCCAAACAATCCAACAGTATTGTTTCATGAACTGTTAATTTTATTTCTTTAATCAAGATGTATTTCAATTTTTTAAAGCACAATCAAAACTATGTTGCATGAGCTAAACACATATCATATATGTTTTGGCAAAGATCAAGTTTAGATTTGGATCGTTGTTCGAAGAGAAAAGTAAAGTTCGTCTGAAATGACTGATAAGAACACCTCTTCAGATGCCCACTTTCGTTTTCAACGAGTTTTTGTTTATAAATGTCGCATAGTGTTCTAATGAAAACCTTAAAAGAATTTTCATTCCTATTGATATTTGACTAAGCTACTGCATTCTTAATATTCGACTAGATAAGCTTCCATAAAAAATTTTACGAGTTTTGAACGAACTCTCTTGGCCATACGAGATTTTCAAGATGTAGATCCTTTACCGTAGATTATGTATACAATATACATTTTTTGCAATCAGCACACCTCGATAAGACTTTATTCAAAACTTGTGAGTTTTTAATGTAGGCCTGTGTAATCCTATTCTGTTGACTAATAACATCTTGCTATCATAATATATGAACTACTTATTGCATATTTGGAAGATTAAATAAACGAATGGTAAAGAGATGTCCAAAATTAGATAGAATAAAACAATCTCTTCATGATTAGCAAGAGTGGCTACATCGTATTTTATATTTTAATCCTGTAAAGATTGTGCTAATAGCCTTGATTTTTAAAATAAATACATACTTGTATTAATGGTCGCCAATCTAAACCAGAACTACTCATATAAACCATACCATTTCGACTAACAGTAGCTGGTGATGCATTATCAATATTGTATACTTCAAAAATAATTTTACAATTTGGTGCCATTGGTATTAGATCACCATTAGCTAATGTTAATGTTTTATTATCATCTAATACGGAATTTAAATTTTCAATCCAAATAGCATCAACAGGACCATCTAAAACAAGCCAAACAAATTCTCCTTTTTTTGTACGTAATGATCGTCTCCATAATATTGAAAATATTCCATCTGTCCAATCATTTGTTGCTGCATCTAATCGACCAAACATTTGTGGTGCTGTTATGGCTTTTGGATTCATACGCATTTCACGATGTGGTGCACCACATACTGTCATAGCTTTCATTAATGTATGAATACAACATGTTTTACCAACACCAGCTGGTCCTAATGTCATCATACCATGACGAACACGTTGAGTTTCATATAACTATATAAAAAACATAGATCAAGAAGAATTTTGATTAGAAAGACAAGAATAAAATAAATTACTTGAATTATTTTTAATATCCATGATGGATGACAAATAAGTCCAGCGGATTGAGCTTCTTTATCAATAGCTGCTTCTAATTCAGGATAAACTTCTTTTTCTAATCTTATATTTGGAAAGAGATCATTGATTAATGACATAAATAATGGTTCATCTTCATCAACCTATATGAAAATAAAACAATTTTAATAAATTAATAAATAAACAATAAATCAACATACTAATTTTGATAAATTCATATCTCGAAGTACTCGCATAACAATTGTCTTTTCTAAATCATTTTGACTTGCACGCTTAACTGCACCCAATGTTCGCAAGACAGATAGAATATTTCGCAAGCCAAAATCATAATGAACCTAATCATAATTATATTCGTTTTATATAATGATCGTCACAATTTTCTAACCAGGTATCAATTTAACTTTATTCTGTTATAGTAGCTGCTATAACAGCAAAATGTCGAATTTATACCTTGGTTGAAAAATTTCGATGGTCACTGTATACATTACTAAAAAAAATCTGCTTACTTGTTTACTAAGTTGTTCTTCACATAATGTATAAAGTGTATAGAATTTCTTTGACAAAGAAATATTTTCTCTAAAACCACATGCAGCCATTTTAACCCGAATAATCGGTAAACGATCAGGTACCATCATAGCAACAGAACGAAAATTAATTTTTAAATTTTCAGGAAATTCTTGTCGACCAGCATAACCTGGATTCATTGTGAGAAATATACCAAATTCCATATTCATTTCTATTATGTCACCATCAGTAAAAACAAAATGACGTTTTTTTTCTTTTTTACAAGCAAGAACTATTGCTATTTGTTGAGCAGCAACAGAAAGTACAGGTAAATCAATACGATTAAATTCATCAAAACAACCAAATGAACCTGATTGAGCTAAACCTTTAAATATACGACCTAAACCACGAAAATCCATTTGATCAGAACAATTAAATACCTAGTTTGTAAATAACATTGATTTAGTCACTACAAAAATAACAATGTCATATTTTTTTTACTTACAACAACATATTTTCCCAAACATCGTCCCATATCTTTTACAGTTTCAGTTTTTCCTAAAATTTTAAAATCATTCGGTAATTAATAACATGCCGCAGAATTCTATGTTAAAACTTTTTACAATCATAACATTTACGAGAGAAGATCTCTAAGTATAACGCATTAAACAAGCACGTCCTTTACTTATACGCAGGGCTCGAAGAAAATTAAAAAGATAAGTCTCTCTGAAATTATGGCTACTTTATTGATTTTTCATGCATTAGCAGAAAAATTACCGAAAGAATATTGATCCTGGAGCTTTGTCAATAAACAGATTTCATAATCGATGAACCATTCTGAAAGTTTTAATCACAACGGATGATCCTTTCTACAGTTATTGTATAGGGAGAGACATCATTTTTGAGAGAAAAAAAAGAAAATTGAATCTTTTTTCAGCATGCAGCATCTCTAGAAAAGATCATCCATTTTGGTTAGAATTTTTAGGACATTTTATTGGTTGCGGAACTTTTTTTTGGACAAAGCTTGGTGTCAATGTTGCTTCATTCAATTATACTGCTAACACCCGACTATGATCAAATAACCAATAAAAAAACCGCGACACCAGAAGAATTTCATATGAGAGCGAATCCTTTTAGGATTTCTCTATTTACCTTGAGTCCAACATATGTGTAAAAGATGAGCTTAGTCAATGCTTTGCAGTTGGGACTTATCCTTGTCAGGTGAAGCTTACTATTAAATTTCAAGTACTAATATTGAAAAATGTCTTTTACATGTGGTAGATAACATAGAAAATGTTGCATTGAGCGTGAGAGTTGCGCAACGATGATTTTCTAAAGATCGATTTAATAATTACCGCATCACATAATATATGGTCATAGTCCCAAAAATAGGTATTTGACTATTTGGACTGTTAAATCATCCGTACGAAAGGAAAAAACTGGACAAAACACTGATAGTATCGCTTTTTCAGCTATTGATAAATGGCTTCAATAGAACTTCACTAGACTGTGTGATATGATTTTCTGTTTTAATAATCATTTATGCCTATGTTCCTATGTATCAGAAAAAACAGTTAGTTCTCTTCAAAAATCTTGTTTAAAGGAAGATCAAACAGACAAATGAAAAATATGCTCATTACATATTATAATAATTAGGATTTGCATTCATCAATTCTAGTTTTTTTTTAATGAATCAGATTGATTTATTTGAATTCTTTTAGAGCTTCTATCATCTCCGGTTTTGAAAATAAACGAGCTATTGGGATACTTCAATTTGGAAAACTTTTTTAATTAAGAATTTCGATTAACTGATTTTACCTGTTCCAGCTGGTCCAGCTGGTGCTCCACCCATACTCATATGTAATGCTTGTGCTAATGTAATATAACATCGATCAGTTAATGGTGTAATAACTAAACGTTCCGTACAACCAAGAAATTCATTCATATAAGTAAAATCAACATCTGTAATTGCTATTTGTACTTTATCCAAGTCTTCATTAAAATAGAATCTTGTTTGTTTAAGCCAGTCAAAATCCGTTGCAGAACGAATATTTGATTGTAGAAGATCATCAAATATATCTTTTTGATGTACTTGTATTGTTATTAATGTTTCATATTTCGTACGTTCAACAAGTGATAAATCTCTTGTTGTTTGATCAATTAATATTTGAAGAAGATCATTAAATACTTTTGCAGTTTGTCGCATCAAATTTCTGTTTATCTTGGCATGACGTAATGCATCTGTTGTGTCACGTGTCCAAATTATTTGAAGACTTAAAAGACCAACTTGTGATGGATAACTATTAAGAAATTCAATAAGATGAAATGATGATGAGTCTGATAAAGCATTATATGCATGACGAATGACACCATGTAAAGATCGTTGAGATTCTTTAAGAAGAGACATTAACCATACTTCAACGTTACCTTCTGCCTTAACAGGTTTTTCAAGCTAAACCAAACAAAATAATAGAATTATTACGAATAAAAAATTAGTTGAACTTACATCAATTATTTCACCTTCAGATGATTCAATGTTTAAAATTTTTTCATCATCTCGTTCATGAAATCGTACTGTTTTAATATTATCAAAAATACTTAATAAATGTGCTTTAATTGTATGTGGATCACTAGCTTGACCTAAGATTTCTAATAATGCTGGATCAGAAACAAAAAAGAAACGTGGAAATAAAAGACGTTTTCGTTCTAAATAGCCAGTTAAAGATTTTTGACAAAGTTCAAGTTGTTCAAGAAGATGTGGTAAAAGTTGTTTTAATGTATCATCACTTGTACAACATAGTACAACAGCTGGTTGTTCATGTGCTTTAGACATTATTTTAAGCCATGATTTATCAATAGATGAAAAACGTTTAGCTTCTTGTGGTAATTGTTTAGCAATATCACCACCAACAAAAACAGCTTCTAAATAAACCCATAAATTTTGTACACGCATCCAATTTTCAATAATTTCATTTGTATCTGTTAAATCTTTAACCCATTTTTGAATTTGTTTTCGAAAAGGAACATTGTATCTAGACAAAAGAAAAATCTTAGAAGAAAAGATTTAAATTTTTAAATTACAAACCTATTCGACATTAATGAACCGAGTAACATAAGAGAATCTTCTAATAGACTAATAACTTCTTGAATTCGATCACCTTTAAGTAATAATTCTCCTCTAAGTTTAAATTGTGCAAACTTGAATTCTTGCGTTTTCCAATCAGATTCAACTTGTTTTATTTTTGCTTCAATATCTCGTTCTTTAACAGCTGCAATACAAATATCTTCAATATCTTCTTTATATTGTAATAATGGTAAATCCATAACATTTTTCAAACGAAAATCTTCAACTTCAACATCTAAACTATGTACACCAGTTACTTCCGCTATTCGTTGCCAATGACGAACTTTTATAGCAGGATTTGACATCATTTCCAATAGAGGACAGCCTATATTTAACATATATACAATGACAAAAAGACTATACGTTTTTTGTTAAAACTTACATTCATTAAAATCGTCAATAGTTTTTTTTAATGCATCAAATGCTGGAAATTCTCTTAAACCTTTTGGTAATTTTCTGCAAGCTGCTTGAAAATCTGATAATTCTTGATTAATTTTACCAATATTCACATCAATCCATGCTATCTCATAATAACCTGCAACAGTATCTAGTACTTTATTGTATAAACTATAAAGACGTTGTAATAATAATAAATCTCTTCGAAGTTTTTCTAATTGAGGATACTCAGTAACAGGTAAACCAAATAATTCTTCTCCACCATGATATGTTTCATATCGTTTATATAAATTTTCTACACGACTTTGAAATAAAATTTGTCTATCACTTGATTCTCTTGGAGTTAAACCAAGCACTGTTGGCCCTTGTCGTTCATAATCAATATAAAATTGTTCACATTCTCGTTTAAACAGTTTGACATTTCTAATTAATTCTGATCGATATTTTGGTTGAATATCAAGTAAGTATGATGTCACATCAGTCTAAAAATAAAAGACTCTTCATTCAAACAATATTTTATACAAAATTTGATCATACACAACGAGCTTGGAGTTGTTCCCATCGATATCGAAGTGAATCTGATCGTTCAATGTCGTCTCGAGCTATATTAATACCATGTGCTTGTAACATAGCATAGGATTCTTCAATAGGTGTAATGCTCATATCAATAGATATTTCATTTTCTCTTAAATCTTTCACTGCCATCATTATTAAACGAATATCTTCTAAATCTTTAATTTCACGTGATAAACGTTTTTCAATATTTTCAATAAATTTTAAAACATCATGCAATTCTTTTTCATATTTTGTATTACACGTTTGACCATAAAGGATAATCCAATCACGAACTTCTTGATTAAGAGCAAATTTTAAGTGTTCTAAATGATAAAATCATAAAGAATTATTTTATTTGGTATTTGATCAAAACAAAAAACAATATACCAGTAAATATAGCTAATGGCCCAACAGGTATATATTCCGATTGTGAATTAATATTTGATGCAAGACTTTCATAATATTTTATTTTACTTTCAAATTCGGATACATGAGGATCTTTCGAAGTGAAAATTCTTAATTCATCATCACGATCTCGTTGCCATAATGAATTATATTGTGTGAACATTTGAAGTGCTCTTGTAATATCCTACCGATAAAAAATTCAAATATAGAATAAAAAAAAAACAAAATTATTTAATTTCATACGGCTTTTGTTGTATTAATACATGTGGCTAATTGAGCTACTAATTTAAGAATATCTTTATTTTCAGATACATTTTTAAAAAAATTATTATCTAATATAAATTGCACTTTGGATGTTTGTTGGTGACGGGCACTCCTATTGACTCGTGTTCGAGTATTGATATTAGTTGAAGTAATTAATCCTTGAGGATATAAATCTGTTGTGTATGATTCTGTATTATTACCTATGTTAGTTGGAGATCCTTCTTCATTACGTTCAAATGTAGGATTTATTGCATAATATCGTTCACGTTCGTCCGAGCGCATATGCGTTGTTGATTCATGTTTTTTCTAGAAAGAGAAAAATAAACTGTAGATATATTTACGATTCAATTTCTTGCGATGAAATTATTTATATTCATGCAATTTTAAAAACAAAAAATTAATTGTTTGTTAGGTCTTTTCAGCAAAGAAAAATTATTGGAAGTCAATTTAACAATTCTAATGTCAGTTAATACTTCAATAAAATTCAAGAATAATTGAATTGCATACAAAAAACAAAGAATTAACAGTATTTGATAAATTGTTCTTTCTACTAAGTCAGAGTTCTGTTTTTGTTTGATTTTATATTTATATTTAAAAAAAAAACTTCACTTACTCTTTGTCTATCATTACTCCATTGTGATATATTTTTTGAAATTGCAATAATTATATGTACAGCTTTATTTAAATAACTTTGTACTTCATCAATTTGAGGTTGTAGAGTTATATTTGGTATGATTAATTCAGCAAAAATTTTGAATATTGGTATTTCTCGAGAACTTTGATCTAAAAATAAATATGAGGTAAATAATTTTTATAAAAATAAAAGACTTGTTTTTTTTTACTGTAAATAAATGTTGAGACAATTCGTTTTCTTATTTTTTCCAAAGTTATTTTTATAACTTTTATAATAGCATCAAGATTTTGATGGCTAAAATGATGAAGTAATTCTGTAACAGCATTTTGTAAATATTCTTTCTTTTGTTCTCGTCTATGACGTAATGATGTTGCTAAAAGAGTAGAAGATTTTTTTCGTCCCGTTAATGATCTCATTGATGCAGTTTGTCTTAATCGATTTGTTGTAGTTGGTCGAGTTGGTTTTGGTGATTCTGAATCATTAACATCAGTTCTTTCATCTAGAACTAAATAAACATCTTCGAATGATTTAATTCACAAAACGAAAATTCTAACCATCAGATTCTTCATTATCGAAATCTAAATCAACATTTGAATATTGTATTTGTAAATCACCATCACCACTTGTATCAATTATATCTCCACACAAAAGATCGATAACTTCGAGTACAGCATCTTCAACATGATGAGATTTTATTTGAATTTGTTTCGATGCATGATTACATAGTTTCTATTTAAAAAGCAAATATAAATGATTACTTTATTGCTTTTTTTTATTAATTTACTTGGGTACATTGTAAGAATTCTTCTGGTGTTATGGGTTCATCTGCTGGTAAATCACAAAGAGGTATTGCAGCTATTTCATCAAGTACGGCATTAATACGATATGAAATAAGATTATTTGTTCGTTCTAAAGTTAAATTGAATTCATCTAATGCTGAATTAACCTAATGACAAAGAAACATGTTCAGAAAAAAAAAATCTTAAGAAATTCAACGAACTGTATTAACAAAATCATCAATTGTTAATGATGCCCATGTTATCGAAGTTAAACCAGGTTGAATAATATCATTTAAACGATGAAGTTTTGGTGTTAAAAGTGCTTCAAAGGGATGTTTAATTTTTTCACGTAAATTTTTATTTTTTTCAACTAATTGTGTTAAATCTTGATAATGTTTTTTGAGAATATTTTCACGTTGAGCTAATAAAACAGCTTCTTTAGGTATTTCTAAATCCAAACGTGCTAAACATTGAGTTTCACGTATTAATTCCAGAATATTTCGATCAAAATTAACTAAATATTCAGGATTCGTTTGAGATGTTGATTTTATTATTGATGATGTAAATGAGTTAGTTGATCCAGCTGATAAAGTTTCTTCACGATTAACACGTATTAATATACTTGAATGAATACCAGTCGATACAACATCTACTTGACGAAGCCATCCACGATGAAATGCAACTTCGTAGGAAACGAGAACTTTTGATAGTTGATTATAATTTTTTATGATTTTTTTTGCATCAGGATATTGAAGAATTGTTTTATTAGCAACAAATATATCCATAGGTCGTTGAATACGTTTATATAATTGTCGAGCCCAAACAATTCGACCTTACAAAGAGAGAAAAAGTACGATGAAAATTTTTCAACAAAAATCATCCATGTTTTTGTACCTGCTATGGGTGGTAAATCTCTTGGAATAGGTGGTTCTTTAGAATATTTCTGATAAATTTTTGCTACTAAATCAAGGTCTTTAGAATATTGTTGTAAAATCTTGGCATATTTTTCATTTAAACCAATATTTGGTAACTGTAACTTTTCAAAACGTTTCAATGTTGTTAATGCACGTTCAGTATTTTTTATAGAATCAAAATATTTATCAAGAAATTCATTAAGACTTTGGTGAAGATCAGCTATTGAACGACGAAATTCATCTAAGTCATTATCGATTTCTTGTTTACGCTGATCCAAAAAATCATAATCTTTTTTCTTCAGTGTTATAACAATACCATTAAATTTTGAATTAAATGATGATAACCCTTCGATTTTCGATTCAGCAAGACATGAATACATATTAATAATTGAGTATACATCAATAATTTTTTCACATCGTCGTATAAATGAATCAAATTTACCAAATATATACATTTCACTAAAATCAAATTGACGTTCAGTAGAACTCAATGTTAATTTAGTTTTTGTTATTTGATAATAACGTTGATATTCTTCATTTAATTTAATACAATCACGTATTTTTGATATAACATGTGCTTGATTTTGTGACCAAATTGTTTGAGTATAATTATTGGTTATATAAATTTTTGATGATGCGATCATTTGATTTGTTATCTATTAAACACAAAAATATTTTATCAATGGATTATAATGAGTTAGTGGTGAGTTATGTCAGAATAATACTGGTGCCACGCCACTCATATTTATGTTAACATTCAAAAACAACGAATATTAGAGATTAAATAGGTTGCAATATAGCAGAGTAGGATATCGAAAAATTACCGATTTTCGAGTCGCCATGCTAATCGAGACTGGAAACAACACAAGTCGTCCCACTCGTGCTTATTCGTTAGTTATCAGCAACCTATCGCAGAAATTTGTTAGATGTATAGTGAGAAAATTCACTCTTTCTGTGCATGTTATAGTTCGTCTTTTAGTTAATATTTTCTTGATATTAATATTTAAGAATCATGGACACGTAAAAGAAAATGTTACTTGAACTATTTCAGCTTCGAAGTTTTTCATATTTTGATTTTTCATGAATATTTCTGAAAACCTTTCATCAATAGAAATAAAACTTGAATTAAAATATGTCAGAGTTGATAAAAATTAGTTAGTTATAATTGTTTCAATACTGATCCTAAGACTTATTTGTTACACGAACAAATTATTCCAATATTTTTTAGAAAAACATAATTATCTATCACCAATTTATTTTTGTATAGAAAATAATAATGAAAAGTGAAGAAAAGATAATTAGGGTATAAAATTTTGAAAAGGTATTGACACATTTACCAATTCCAGCAAAGTATATGCAAAGAATTCTTATCTAAGACTCCATTAAATTACATAGGCATCAGAAACGTTTCGAAGAGCTTTACAAAATACAAGCGATTTCACCTAAAACTTTCATTTCATTGAGAGAATTCGAAAGGCCTTGATACATAAGATTTCTGCAGTATAATATTAGTAAAATGTTACAGATTTTCTAAATGTGTCAATCTTTTTTAATTCAGTGTTGAATTTTCTTTTATAGGCTAAAATATTTCCGTATTACTTTTCTTCCCTTTTCATCGTTACTTTCTATAAAATTAATTGCCGATGCATAATTATATAGCACTATAAAAGATTACAACATTTTGTCGGCGACGAAAGATTCGGTCGCCATGAATAGTAAGTAGAATTAATGATTGATTGAAAAAAATTATAATAAAAGTGAGCTATTTTCTTTGTGACCTGTTCAACAAATTTTAGATACGATCCAAAAGGAATGAGCTATTGGAATACAACTTTGGACTCGTCTCCTTCATCTCACAGACTAGGACAAACATTGTTAAGATACGATTAAAGACCATATATCAATACCTTAGTATTATAATATATGAACCAATTCGTTATAGCATTTCTGGAGAAGAATGTTGAAGAAATTTGTCCCAAAATAGATAGAGTAAAACAATTTCTCTACGATTAGTAATAGCACAGAGGCGGCGGAGTTATGGGGACTGATTTAACAGTTTTGTTCACGTAATATTTGAATAGGAAGCAAAATTTGCTAGTTGTTCGAATATTACGTAGTCATGTTGAGCCTACCCAAGCTTCATAGGCTCCGCCGCCTCTGTAATAGCAGCTATATTGGGTTTCACATTTTTATCCTGACTAAGTTGCACGGACATCTTTTTTTCTCCGATTAAAAAATTAAAAATTCTAATCGTTTCACTGACATTGATAGAACAAAATTTTTCTCAAATATTCTATTTAAATAAAATATTGAAACATGAATGAATAAATTTTACTGCATTCATAATTTTTTTGATCATTTAAATGAATATTAAAAATATTCAGTGGTTTTATTCTTTGCACTTGATTCATGACGTCATAATTGTGAAAAAAGAAAAAAAAGCAAACTTACTTTAATGAATAAAGATGTCATTCTTTCAGATGTATTATAATATTGTGAAATCGAATGTATCATTCGTACAGCATTTATCAAACCGGGTATATATTCAAGCATTGCAACTGGATCAGAATTATATAATGGTTCGTAAAATTTTTCTAATGTATATAAATATCGAACATTATCTTTGGCTTCATTAGCTGCATCAGTAATTTTTCCATCAAGTATTCTCCATTGCTATAAAAGTAAAGAATATAATTAGAATTGACTTTTGTTTTTTATATTTTACTTGAATCAATTTTGATCTAGCAGTTTGTAAAATAGTTAGTACAGCTTTAACTTTTTGTGTTTTAATTTGATCAAGTAAAAAATTGAATTTTGTCATACGTCGTTTCCAATAATTTAATTCAGCTCGTGGACCAATATCATCTGCTTCACGACGAATTTGTTCACTTTCTGCTAAAACCTGTTTTTTTGTTGCAAAACAAAAAAAAAAGAACATTCATTTTTTCTAATTAAATTCGATTTATGATTATTTTTTTCTTATACTTCTTTCATTTGTTGAATCCATTTTTTCATTGTTTCTTCAATATATCCTAAATATTCATTATTTGATGCTATTGCAATGCAATCTGATGTATTTTTTATTTGTGTTAGATCAAACTTTTCACAATCGGATAATAAAATTTTTTCATTAATACTTTCATGTGCACTATTAAGTGTATCAGCAAAGTTATTTAAATGACTAAGAAAATTAACTTTAACCATTGGATCATTATTTATACCCCAATTTATATTAGATTTTTGAAGATATGGTACATAAATATCCGATATTGATCGACTTAATGCTTGAAGTAATGATTCAGTATAACATTCGAATGTATAAAATAGAACTTCCTACAAAAAATAAAATTCAAACGAGATATGTGACAAAAACAAAAATAAGTTTGTTTTGAAAGCATACATTGGCTATATTTTGTTCTGTAATGATAGACTTTTTTGAATTGCGTATAAAACAAAGACATATTCCTCGAAGACGTTGTTCATTGAGATCAGCTATGATCACTTTAGGTTTTGCTGGTTTTGCACTACTTGCACCTGAACGACTAGAATATGGTGAATAAGCTGGACGAGCATTATCAACTAGAAAGAAATTATATGATAGATTTTAAAAATATCTATATAAATCTTTTATACTACCAGCTTGATTATTTTCGCTTTCAGGTTCTTGATAGAAAAAAATAAGATATTGACAACCATCAGCATTAAAAAATTTATTCATAAAGTTAAACTAATGTAAGAAAAAGTTAGTTTTGAATGATATTATATTAGAATCGAATACTCACATTGACACTTTCGAGGACATTATCTTCAACTGCGGAACGATCTTTATCAATGCGTGTTGCAATAATATCGAATAAATATCGATGGCGTTCATCGAGACCTGAACGTTTTTGCTCACGTTCGTCACGAAGACGTTGCTAAGAAATATAATAAACAGAAAGTATTATTATGTGTAAACAATTTATATTAAATAGCTCACCGCATATTCAGCAACCGAGACATTCGGTCTCGGGCGTGAAAACATTTTACTAATTTTATTCTACGATATTTCTTCTTATATACAAAAAAGAATAATTGTTGTTATAGTTACTATCTTTGTATACTTTCTTATATTAACTTCTTTTATCGCTTCACATAAATGAAGATGAAGAATCTTTTATGCATATATATATATATATGTTGTTAGGTGAGACAATGAATGTGTATCGACGAACTAAAGATTTCTTACTCGTCAAAGTCAAATAAAAGAATACAAAAGTAATACACAGACGTAGATAAAGAGATATTTGAAATAAGAGAATGAGTTCTTATTTAATTTTAAATAAAAATCAAAGCAAATGCAAACAATAAAATGAATATTTATAGTTTTGCTGATCAGACATTGAACGAGAAAGAAAAATAAAAAAAAAGTAATAATTGGAACTAGATTGATTCATGATGACTTGGAAAAGTAAAGAGCTATTTGACATATTGAAGAAAATTTTATTTTATCGATCATGATGAAAACCATATGCTCATTCATGTTCTCCGTAATAGGTATGCTCGTTGACTTTCTTTTTTTACGACGCACAGGTGCTGTTCTACTATGTTTTTACGGAGAAAAAGATTCTTTTTTTTCTATCATATTCTTCGATCAAAAACTACTTGATATTATTATTGTCTATACACAAATAGAAAAGTTCTTTTTGATGATTAATTTTAATTAATTATATATAATAAAGATGTAAAAGCGAACGATTTGTTCGTATTCTTCACTTATGTAAATAAGAATCCTGTAAAGGCTTCTCTTCTTTTTCTGTCGTTGTTCTACGCACAAAAGCAAAAGAAAAAAGATTAAATTTCTATTGTTTTCTCTGTAAATATTTCTTCTTGTTATTTAATCATTTTTATTTGAAAAGGTAATGTAATCACCTGTATGTCATTAATATTTTCTCGGCTAATTGTATTGATATGAAGACGATTTTGAAGTTGTTGTCGGAAATTGGAAAATTTTGATGATGCCATAAAAATATTGATTATTTCACTGAATGGTTTTGTCAATTACCATATGTAATTGTTAAAAAGAAATAACAAATCTTTCTAAAGAGAATAGACATATTGATTTCTTTTTGTAAGATATTTTTCTTTCTGCAAATAAATTTTTCTTTATTGATCTTTAATCAGTAAATCGAGAAAGGTAATAAATAGCTACTTGAGATAACTCAATTTTCATTGCCTTCAGTCATAATTGTATTAAGTACTATGACAACAATGAATAAGTTACCAGAGTAATGATGTTAGAAAAGTAATTGCTACAATATTTAGACTTGTTTTTAGATCATGAATAAAAAAAATTGAAGGACTTCAAAATAGTTTTCTAAATAAGTGCTTAATTAGTCAGTAGATGCCACTAATAATCATAAGTTTGGAACATTCTACAATTGACAGTTTTTGATAGGCACCCGATCATTTGGTTTTAAAACACTTCAACACAATAAAGAAATAGTTCTCCTAGATTTTCACAGGTGCTCTTTCTTATGAAGTGGTTATTAGAACTCAGAGGTACTCGAAAGTGGTTTTTTGGAAATTTTTGGTTTTCCAGAAGCCACAGTGACTTTTAGAAAAGCTTTTCAGAGCCTTGTAGAAAGTTATTCAGAAATCCACTTATCTGGAAATTATTTTTTATTGAATATCTAAATAAATTGTCTTGCCATGCTTTGGAAAATGATATCAAGAGCTCTGACTAGGAAAAAAAGAATTTCGTCACACATTATAGTGTACGTCGCCCCCTCTTCGCTCGTTTTTTCATGTAGTTGACTGAGTCAATAAGCTTCTTTCGCAAATTCTAAATCGTACTTGCAAGTCATTTTGCAAATTTCTA
Organism: Rotaria sp. Silwood1; assembly: GCA_905250075.1. Classification (NCBI taxonomy): domain Eukaryota; kingdom Metazoa; phylum Rotifera; class Eurotatoria; order Philodinida; family Philodinidae; genus Rotaria; species Rotaria sp. Silwood1. The sequence continues at coordinate 368,276 of CAJNOP010000022.1, read as the reverse complement.
TTTTGTATAAGCTCAAGATACTTAGATTGATTTAATGAAAACTAAACTAAATGAAAATTCAAAATAACTCATTATATACAAGCATACTGCTAAAAAGACTATCGTCTATGACTGGACTTTGTGAAACATTGATTCCGTTTAAAAACCATTGAAAGACATGTTATTCTATGCAATTTCTTACGTTGATTTTGAATGTATGATTACTTTGCTTTGAAAATATTTCTGAACCGAAAAAAAATCAGCAAGAATCTGGAAAATCACTGAAGTTCAGGCCAGAAGCAATTATGTATCTTAATACTAATCGAGTAGACATTTCAGATCAAGAAAAACATTTAATGAAAACTTCATGAAGTTTGAGGCTGTGTTTAAGTGTGCGCACCCACTATGCTGAACACGTCTCTTCGGAATATTCTTAGTTGAGAAAAAATGTACACTTTTCCAACAGAAAAAGTGTTCGAACAAAGTTTTTATTATACAATTAATATCTAATAAAAAAATTGTTAATGGCTCTTAAAATAGTTTTTCAATTGGAAAGATCGAAAATCATTTTCTAATTTGAAATAAATCGAAAACATATTTTTCTACTTTATACATTTCTCTCGAAATGAATCCTACATTGAATTAATTCAAATCCCAAGCATCTTTTTCATATTGATCTTCTTATTTTGTTGATCGAATTTGTTTATCGTAGTTAGATTCGTTTACTCTATTCTCTGTATCTGAAATGAACGAAAAAAATGAAAAATTAACATAAGAGCTATAATTTGGATGATTCCAGTTCGTCCTAATGTTTTTCACTCCGAAATCACTTGGCGATGGAAATAGGAGGATTGCTTTCATAATTTATTGAGTAGAGATGAGTTTGTGTAGAATGTAAATAGTATTAGACGGGATTAATCCATTTTTCATTTTCTGATACAGCAATGTTTGACTTATTCTACAGAGAAAAGATCAGATAAAAGTGATGGAGACAACAATTGAATTGTGAAGATACTAAGGATGTGCACTAAGCCAAGAAAGTAAGGTGAAGTCAATGCGAAGGACACCGGTGGTGACTATCACCCTACAGTCTTGTCGACCAGAGTCGTGGCCGCACCTAACAATAACTGAAGATTTTTTTAAATATTTGTTGTGCTATGTTTGTTCTTGGAATAATGTTTCATGTCTCAACAACAAATAAAGTTGTAACGAGAGTATTTCTTGATCAACGTTGTTCACAATTTAATATATAAATTTAAAAAATGAGTGTCAATATGAGGTAATACAATTAACGGCATTTAATAAAGTTTTTTTTTTATTTCATAGTTAAATATTATGCACGAAAATTTTTAACAGTACAACAATCTTATTGTGTATTTGTACAATAACAGCAACTACAGAAGATGGCTATATTTGTTATAGTTTTGATTATTAGAAGGTCCATGATCATATATATATATAGTAAGCTATTCTCTTCTTCAACCTATAGAAATTCGGTCAACATATGTTTTTGGTAGAAAAAAATATCAAAGCTACTAATGTTAATAAATGCAGGTTTTCTGCAAGATAGTAGGTTAGTTCGTATCTGTTTATTATATTTTGTTGTAATCTAACGAACTGTATCAGTGTTTATTTGGTTGATCATTTAGCTGTTGATTTATATATACTCATCCTATTAAGCATCGAAAATAGTAACACTCTTATTTCACATTCAAGTAAAAAAGTCAATAGTGAAAATGATAACTCATTTGATCAAAAGTAACGATTCTCTCGAGAGTTAAAGTCTGTATTGTAGAGAAAAGCAACAGCAAATTCACCAGAAACCAAACGTTATTCTGTATTTTTTCTTGTGAAAGTTGACAATCATCGAAGTATCTTTGAAAATATGCTCAAGAAAAACTACACATCTGCTGCACGAAATTAAATATCAATTGAATCAATTACTTTCTTCTCATTAGCTTGTAATAGTCAGCAAGATTGAAATGCTTTGTACATGATTGCTGACTTTCATCATTTCAATTAATTCATTAAAGAACTCATTTGTTTAATATTTATTTGAATTTTCATGTTAAAATATATTCGTATGTAACATATATTTGACAAGAATATTTTAATAAAACTGATAAATATAAAATACAATTCACTGTTTCATTTATTTATTTATTTATTTATATTCACTATGAAAAAATAAATTTTGGATTATTGATTGTAACTGCTGTCATTGGTGTTGAAGTATTGTCAGTTAGTGGCATTCTTTTTTTTTGTAATCGGTTCATGTGTGTCGGATGATATGGTGCTCTAGTTGTTGTTGATACTTCACCACCAAGATCATCTCTATTTATGCTGATTAGCATTGGTCGCATTGTATACCCTTTACAAAATAGTACAGCTGATGCATGTTGACCTTTTGATGATGCATTACATCCACCACAAAGACGGCCAAAGCTTTGACGAAATTTTGTTGACATGATAGAATAAAGTATTGGATTGATCTATTGATTAGAAAATGAAAAAAAAACATAAATTTCATGTTCATAAGAGAATTGTGTGAGTACATCATTGTGCATGCCAGAGACAGACGATACTGTTCCCCCTTTCTTTCTCGATGAATACGTTTCGAAAGCGTGAAATCGTTTCTTCAGTGTTTTGTTAGCACTAACAGAATCATAAGAGGGCACAACATGCGCTCCACGGAGATTGATGCAACGTAGCATAGACGTACGTTAGAGCGTGGAATAGTCTTGTTTATTTGGGTTCTTATTTTACAAGGAAAATAAGAAAAACTACTTGTACAACTCCTTTGCTGGAGTTTCTCAAAAACAGCTTGACTAGAATTCCGGAAACTTTCTGGGTACATATATCTCGACTAGCAGAGCAAAGGTTATCATAGACTGAATACTTCTGTATGCTTCATTCTATGATATATAAATGACGCAAGGACAAATAATGACCTGAAGTTTTCTTCCGAAAGCGTCTATAATTTATTTTTTATGGCTGAGTCTTTTTTTTTTGTAACAAATAGGACCAATTGAAGCGTATATGTTTATCCATCTTTGCAAAATATTGTTTCCTTTACTTGGGAAAGTCAAAATACTGGACATCCCATCACAAAACCTATCTTTTATGTCCACACAAAATTTTGTAAAATTTGTCAAAGATCATCAGAATACCATTCTAAGAAAAACATACATATAAATATGCACTGATTTGAATCTTTTTGTTACACAAAAAGTTCTAGCTCAATCAATTGAACCGTCTTGGGAAAAGGAGGAAAACTCCAATTTTTCTGTTCAAAAAGTGATTTTGAGAACAACGCAAAAGCATTTATAGTTTTCACTAATTGGTTTCTTCTCGTATATTTTAAATTGTAAAGACAATTTTTGTATCCCAAAATGTGCTCAGTAGACAGATATCACTTCGGACTTACAATGTTTACAAAAAGAACCAAAGATTAAAAATTTGATTTATGCAATGAAGTGATAGATGCAAAACAATACGTCCAGACTTTTCATATTAATAATAAGAAGAAGAAAGTCTGTAAGTGTCAACTCAATACAAAAAAAGAATCAAATTCCATAAGAGGGACAGTCATCTTCAATTCATCTCACGTACTTTTCTTTTGTCTCATTTAATAATGGCAGGACCTTCCCAAGTGGATCACATTCTGATTTCAATTATTTTGGCTATCGGCACAACCTTGTGTCTTAATATTTACCCTTATATGGTTTGGATTTCTATTGCTTTCTTCAAAAATTATGAATATTTTTATTGTATCTCTGTAGTGCACAACAACCCATATTTTAAAATATCCGTCAGTCAATCATAATACAAACGATAGGTCACGAAATGGTTTTCCTAATATTGTTTGACATCTATTATATTGACATGAATCTCAATTTTTTAGTTTGTTTTCTTGTGAAATTGTAAAATTTCGTTTTCTGAAGAAAGAACATGCAGCACACAGCTTCACGCAAAAAAGGATCCATTTCCATTATTGTTAATTATCTGTGTTTGTAGTAATGATTTTTGTATTGTCACAAGAAGTTATTGTTCAATAATGGTTCAGTCTGATTAAACACTTGTTATTTTTTTTCCTGTCTTATAGGTATTTTCCATGTATTCTGTTATAAGACATCTTCTATCATATGTTACACATATGTTTCTTTTTATCTCAATTCTATCTACGACACATATTCTAAGAATCTTTTCTTCAATAAGTATTTTCCTTTCCTTCACTGTATATTTTTGTAACCTGTTGTTCACTTTGATTTATATGAAATTCCTTTCCTGTTATTCAATAGCGTATTCTCAATTGATTATCGAAGCTTTTATCATATATATATATAGCCACTGCTCTTCTATGAAAGACTATAACTTGACAAGGTAAAGAACTAAAAGACTGAGATTTATGTCAATATGATAAATGTCATACAACATCAAAGAAATAATTATTTGCCTTACAGTTTGCATTTAGATAGACTGACAAATTTTTGAATGTTGTATTCTACATACTATAAGAATTAAATAAAAATATTTATCACTTTTGAAGGAAACTGTAGCAACTCAAACCCTTTCATAATTTTTATTGAAATAGGAAAGAGCACCTTGAATATGCTTTCTCGTAATAAGAAAAGCTTTGAAAATCAATATACAAAACAATATCTCTAAAATTTAATCAATAAAAAAAAGAAGAAACACAGATTTTTTTACATCAACTTTATTTTCTTTCTCTGAAAATAACAAAATTTCCTTTAGAATTTCAATAAAACTTACAGCTGAATTAAGATAAAGTAAAGAACGTGTAACAATAATAACAAATGAATGACGATGAAATCCAAACTTGTGAAATTGTTCAGAACTTAATCGTGATTGTATAATGCCCCAAATTTTATGTGGTACAATAAGCACAAAAAATGAAACTACTAAAGCAATAAGTAATTGTGCTACTTGTCGTCGATAACGTGTTACAATTGTATTGTCACGTAAGAGAGCTTCACGATTAAATAATATATAACAAATAGAATAATGCCAATAGCAAAGCATAATTAAAATGGTTAAATAAATAATCAATGTACATGGTATCAGATACCAAGTTGCCCATGATAAAGGAAACTGTGTAAAACCTACAAGCAATTTTTCAAAAAAAAAACTGAAGCATATAAAAATAAAAATGAAACAAGAATTTTTATATTACATGCAACAATGAGTTCATCATAGGTTGCTTCCACTGTATAAGTATTTGTAAATGTAAAAAAAGGAATTGAAATTAGACAAGAAACAAGCCAAAAGAAGACAACTGTTGGTAATGTCCGAAATACAGTTAAATGAAGAGGATTTGTCTGTAAGATAATATTCTATTTAATTATATTATTTAAAAATCATTCACTTACTTTTAATGGTTGACAAATTGCAACATATCGTTCATAACTAATTGCCATAATTGTTAGAACAGAACATGTCGCTGTAACATTCTGAACAAATGGACTAAATCGACCTGAAAAGAAATATAATTTCTTTCTTTCTAAAAAGAACTATTCGTTTTATTTTTAAAGTTAACATACACATAAAATTGCCCAGACGATGTTTATCTTTTCCGTACAAATGTTGATAACCGTCAGCTGTGCAAAACAATAAAAGAAATAGATCGGCAACAGATAAATTTGTCAAAAGATGATTAGTTGCATTGCGCATATGTCGATACTTCATCACAATAACAATAACTAAAATATTGCCAATAACACCAACCAAAAGTATTATACTATAAAAAATACAAGCTGCTAGTTGTAAACCAGGAATCCATTCAATAGGCTCTGTTGATGCGTTACTATCATTGACAGTTGTCATATTGTCCATCAATATTTGATTATAATATGCTGTTAATAATAAATTTTGTGTATACGTTTCATCTAAAACAGTGGAATGAAGAGAAAAAGAAAGAGAAAGATTTTTTTTTCTTGTCATTCAACAAGCAAAACAATAAAATCTGAAATTATCTATAATTATTGAAAAAAACTAGACTTACTAATAATAAACCTACATATATATTATGACTACTAATCAGTTATAGGATTTCCTTTTGATATACGTTAATTTACTTTTATCGTCGTTGGAATATTTAACAAAAGCTGAATGTATGTTATCATTTTCAATTAGATCGCGTGATTTTTCTCTATCTAATAACTCTGTCTATCTGATTTGCGTGTAATTAATTTTCTCTTGTTGTATACAGTGCTTTTGTTTTCATCAACAAAAGCACGCATCTCACTTGAAATCAAATCACATAAGAAAAAAGAAATCAAGACTTACAACAAGGGAAAAAGCATGAAGGACGGATAGATAATTATAAAAGCATCACATCATTCTTTAACCTCGATAGGCGTATAAAAATAACCGTAATAACTTTTGTTCCTTTCTTGATTGCATTTGACATAAATTAATCAGACAACAGTTATTTAGAAAAATAAATTATTTGAATATGAAAACTTTTATTCTATTTGACACAAAACGTTTTGAAAGTTTGTCACTTTATTAACTATCATTCAGACAAGCTGTCACCCATTGCCGATTTCATATAACTCCAAGGACCTCAATCAATCCTGCATACATAAATTTTCTTTTCTTTTATTTTTATTTCCGTTGTTGTTTTTGTGTTGTCATTGATATAGCGGAAAAAATTATCTTTTTTTGATAGTTGATTTGCCATAAGTTTAGAAGTCGATAGAATACCTTTTTTAAAAAATTGGATAAAGTGAACAACAGAGAAAAATGTAAAAAGGACACTAAATGAAAAACAATAGAAGGCATGGTATTTTTCTCTCTGGAATAAGAGGTGACTCAAAAGTTGTAGTTACTGGCTATATATTGAAATGTTTTTGATGATCTTAAAATTAAAATATATACATCAATACATACTTGTTGTTGTTGTTGTTATTTGATGACAAAAGATATGAATCTCTGGTTACATCGCTTATTAACTAGTTCGATCGTCAAATGCAAATGAGATCAGACAAGCAGACAAATATTGTTAAAAACACCAACTATTAGAGAAAGAATAAGAAAATTACTTACAAATGTTAGTCATACAATTTATTTATGCCATCTATGATTGTTTGTGTGTGCGATGTGTGTTCTTATAAAAATGACAGTTTGGGATTTTATCTCACAAGAAATGTAAAATTAAGGAAAAGCTGATTTATTCTTCATTCAGAATAGAAGTCTAAAGCTTCTTTTGATGATCAAGTAAGCATAAGAAGTTCAGAAAAATGTCTCCATTATGTTTTATTATTGAATATATTTTTATTGGGAAGGATTATCTGAAAATCGTGACAGTTTCAATAGAAGAAAATGAAAAGAATTTTTCATTAGGAATGCAAGCTCTAACTTGCCAATGAAGAAGAAAAAGAGTCAATGCATTTTATTCAGCGTCAAATACATCCTTTCAAATATTGAATTCATGTTTCTCTCTGAAGTTCTTGATTATTATGCCTGAAAGAATGCTCATGACCTTTTCGAACAAGAAAATGTTAGAGTAAATTTTCTCAAAGCTAAGAAATTCATAAACAAAAGATCTCAAAAAATTGTCAAAAAATTACATTGATTTTCTTGTCTATCAATCCGTTTTTTTGCTAAGGTAATAGTTTTCTTCGGTTAATCGTTACGTAAATGAATTAGAACAACGCAGAGATAAATAACGGATGACCCACAAAAGAATGAGGGTTTCCGTATATTCTTAATATCTACTCTAGTTTTCATTTGTTCTGACTGAATTTTTTTTCAAAAAAAATCGGTTAAATTCTTTATAAAAACATGTTCAAATGAATGTGGCAGGGATAAAAGTAAAAGAGTTCAGTCCAGATACATGAAAACTAGAGCAAATATCGAAAAACTACAGAAGCCCTCATTTTTTTTGTGGGCTACTTGTTAGTATAGACTAATGAAGAATTTGTTCCTCTTCAATTGTGGGACCTTCGTGTGGAGTCTGTCAATAAATTTCGTTTCTTGTTAGATATTGAAATGGACTGTTTTCTACACTTACACTATCTTAGTTTCGTCTACATCAAATATAGAAGTGATGTAGTTTGATTAGAAAAAGAGATGAACTGATCTGATCTAATTACTGCTCTACATACAATATAGTTGAGCGCAAGAAAAAGAAATTTACAATAACAACTTATTTTATATTTTTCGAATTATGCTTTTAATATGTTTTTCTAGCATACTTATTTCGATTAAAATAATACTTACTGGCATACAGTGGCGGCCAAAATTATTCATACAGCTGAAGAAAATTTTGAAAGCGTTATATCTCCGCAAGGGTTAAGTTTTTTGAGCTGCGTTTTCCGTCAGAATGTAGAGTACTATGTATAGTATACTTGTAAAAAGTTTCAGCTTGATCTGCCATCAAATGTTTGTTTTAGATAACAAAGAAGAAAAATCATGTGTTTCAGTTTCGCTCAAAATTATTCATACAGTTCCTATAAATTAAATATGAAAGTGGTGATTTTTTATTTCACCTGCTTGATCTCTGTGGCAGCTGAAAACGATTTATCCTACGAAGTAATACGTGTTTTGCGGTTAAAAAACTATTTCCAGTGCTAAAAATAGCGATATTGAGAAATTTCGACTCATTAAAATCGTCATATTTGCATGTATCATTGTATGAACTGTATGAATAATTTTGAGCGAAACTGAAACACATGATTTTCCTTCTTTGTTATCTAAAACAAACATTTGACGGCGGATCAAGCTAAAACTTTTTATAAGTATACTATACATAGTATTCTACATTCTGACGAAAACCGCAGCTCAAAAGGCTTAACCCTTGCGGAGATATAGCGCTTTCAAAATTTTCTTCAGCTGTATGAATAATTTTGGCCGCCGCTGTAAATCAATAAAGGTTTTTTTGGTAGCAATGATGCATACTAATAAGTTCTACTCAATGATCTATAAAAAAAAAGAATCTACATGAGCGACAAGCCAAGAGAACGATACACAATTAGAGATACTAGGTTAAATGTTGAACTTGAAATTTCTGATAATGGTCAATTCAAGTCGATTTTAAATCGATGAAATGAGCGTCATTAAATTGTAATTGTTTAACCTTAGAAGCCCCAAGTGGGTCATTTTTGACCCACAAAAAAACCTGAAAATGTAACGGAGATATTTTATCGTTTTTTTTAATTTTTGAAAACGTCTAGGATTTTCACAATTTATATGATAATGTCGAGTATAAAAAGGCACTAACTGCTCTTCTTTTTGTTCATTACAGGCCATTGATATAATCATATATCTTTGACATGTAGCAAATTAATGCTGTAAATGTTCAGAGTTTGTTTGTAACGAGCATTCTGTAAAACGTATCTTTTGCATTACTTGTTGGAAATAAAAAGAAATAGTCGTTCTGATAGTTTTTTTTATTTAAACTGCGTATGCCAATATCATATTTACATCAAAACACTGATGCAACAAGAAAACAATCACGATAGAAAACTATATACTACTAGTAAATCGCGGGAAAAGGCTTGGGATTCCTAGGGTTAAAAATATTTATTATAGGCTTCAGAGTACGACTCTAGGAAAATTAGTACTTTTTACTGAGCTTGTTATGCTCTCTCAACTGATGTATTGTTTATTAAATTGAGGTAAAAAATCGAAGATTTCAAAACAGTTGATATGATTATTCGAAATTGAATATATTATTTAAAAAAAAATATGCTACGACTTTGCCATTCCATGTTCCAACTTTTATGTGGGATCAATCTTCAGATCGCTATTTTATTATTGATTCTATTCTGCTTAACTATTTAGTATTGTTTGCAAAACAAATTACAGCCTTGAGTAGGACAAAGAAAGCTATGCATTTTGATGAAGAAGACTAATTTCAAATGAGGTTCTTTGTGTTGAGAAGTTTCGAATATTGAATATGCACAAAAAATAGACTTGATTGCATTCACAATAATTCGAGATATCTTACTTATAGAAATTCGATTTTTTGAATTTCATCTTATTACAAACGTTGAATAGTAGTGTTGCATATATTATCACTTAATATATTTATCTGTTAGATTCTTCACAAATATACGAGTCTGCTTGTGGTGGTAGATGTAAAATAGATGACCTCGGTTATGTGTGAAAATGTCGTTTGGGATCGAATTTGATCAAGATTATGTGTTTGAGCGAGAAACTAAGCTCTACAAACAATAATACTTTGTTTGTTTTGTGCAAGATATGTGAAAATATAGTGACTGCGTAATATAGGTCACATTCTTGCGAATATTCAACTGACTCTTCGTCACTATTCATTAATCTGTGTGAACGTCAAGAGACAGAGCAAGCAAAACAATGGTAATATTTGTATGAAATAAATGCAGTATAGGATTCATAAATATCATGCGTCATTCAATGTGAGCGTCATAGCACGTAATAATAAATACAGCATACTCTATTAAAAAAAAACATTCGTCATCGATTCGTACGTCAGTGTTTACGTGCGTAGGCCAAACTTATTTCTTGATCTATATATAAGCAAAATATTGCTTTACTCTGACTCATACAACAACGTCGATAGATTATACTATTAATCTGGTATTTGATACGCTAAATTTGGTCGACTTCAGCGAGTTAAGGTATTCAGTTTTTTATTCTTGTTTCATTGAAAAAGATTTAATGTGCCTGAAGATAAAATATGATAATATTGAAAGGAAGGGCTTCAGGATATTTTCGTAGAAGGCATTCTCTTTAAGTAGATATCTTGCGAAGAATATGCTTACGATAATGCATGCAGAGCCGATAGTTCTGACAGCACAGTATCCAGTTTTTGCACTGATATTTTGTGTTGGAATCATGCTTGAAAGTATTGAGGGATGATATTCGAAAAAAAACACAAGTTCTAATATCATCCTTTGATAATGCCAATCATGAATCGTCAAAAGCATTATAATCGATAGTAACCTACAGGTGAAATCTTTGGAGGAGTCGGTTTGCTTCGAGAAACTACCAAATAATATGAGCGTGCCTTTATATATGAAACCCTTGATTGAAACGGTTATCACCTAACATTTTTCCGCTGATTTTGTCTAGCACAGATTTATCATTCACTTGCTTTGTGCTCAGAAAAATATGCTGCTCTTACTGATTCATATCTATTAAGGATAGTGCTCTCGATAGATGTCTACTTCTACGATCCATGAAATTTTTGTTATATATTCTTATTAACTGAACTTTGTTAATGCAAATTGCCAACAGTCATTGAAAACTGTTGCAATTGCTAAATTCACAGTGCTGAATTAAAGTAAGACACCGAAATTGCAAAATTAAAGCAGAGTTTTTTTTTCTTTTTTTTTTTGATGCATCATTCGATAACCTGTAACAAGCTGACCAACAATATAGATGTTTCCATTTACTTCGAATGAGTTTTTATGAGAAAATTTCAGCTTTTTCCGATCCCCTGATTTTCATCAAAAAAAAGTCAAGTATCGAAAAATAATACATTGTCAAAGTTGTTTTCTTCGAATTTCAAAGGTGTTTGATTACGAATTCAATGTGAAAACTTAGTCTACCAAGGCCATTTACAAATTAGTTTTCTGTATTCAACTTTTCACCCTGAGTCTGGAATCAGACACTTTTGAAATTTGAAGGAAGACAAAAAATTGCCCTTTTTTTTTCATAAAAAGTGGGTCATCCGAGAAAACTGAAGTTTTTCTCCTAAGAACTCATTCCAGAAGAAAAGAAACATCTACAGCATTAAAAATAAATATTCGAGCGTCCTGTAACACTTGTCTTGTGAAGTAAATTTCGCAACTGAGAAAAAAATATTTTCACGACCCTAATTATACCATTGGATACATTGAAGTTTCTGCTTGATTGTAAAAGAAAAAATTTTCTTCCGAAAAGGCTTTTTATAAGCTGCTGGATTTCCTATACAATAACTATTATTTGAACATCTGTAATTTTCTTTTTATGGCAGCTTTATACTACATCAAAATATTTAAGTTTAATATCATTCGATAGAAAATCTTCAGAATTGAATTGTGAAAAGAAGGATGTGCTAAAGTGAACGATATCATTATTTCTGAATATGATAAAAACCTATCTGTTTCAGTGGTTTACATTGAAGTAAGAAGAAAAACAAATTTTTTCGTTTTGTCAGTCAGTTTATTTACACTAAGCCATCGAAATAACAAAAGAAAGATAAATATATCTATACGCCATGCACATCAAGCGACAGAACGAAAAAACCCTGTTTTTCTTCTTTGTCCAATATAAATTATAATTCTCAACATTCTCTATCGAATGATATTGAGATCAAAATATTTTGATGCACTGGAAAGGTCTCACAAAAAGAAAATTACAGGTATCCAAACAATTATTGTCGTATATGGAATCAAACAGTTTATAGAAAACCTTTTTGAAAGAAAATTTTTTTATTAAAAGAAAGCAGAAATTTCAATATGACAAATGATATAATCAGAGTCGAGAAATTTTTTTTCTTTATCATGAAATTTGATTCACAAGACAAGTGTTAGAGCATGTGCAAATAATTATTTTACATACTGTATATTGTATATCAACTCATCACGCTCTATCAAATCAAATATCAACAAATAAAAAGTCTACTTTAATTTTGCGTTTTCGGTATCTTAACAAAATCCTCAAAAACATATAATGAAGAATCGAATTTTAGGCGTTTGAACCGTTTTTCATATTTTCCTCATCTTTTGTGTTTTTCTCATACCATGTGTCGATCGATTGGAAAATAATACATGTCTAACCAACTTTTTTGTACTGTATCAAATGACATATAAAGGAGCTAGAAAAACATTATTCGACGTTTCTATTAAGTAGCGGTATGATTTTTGTCTTCGTTTAAATATTTTATTTCAGTCAAATAAGGAAAAAACTCCTAAAAGCGTATTAAAATTATAACAAAATTAAAATCGTAAAAAGTGTAAATTTTTACGTTTTCATAACCCGTTAAAATTTTCGGATAGATATAGATCCGGTCAAAATCCTAAGGTGCTGTGTGTATGTTTTCATACGTGCCTTTTACAATATTGTTCGAGATAAAGCTTCGACACAGTTGTACACTTGTTTTTCCATCATTCGTCTGACCGGGATGAAATATCAAAAAGAAATAGAATACTTTAATTTACTTTATAATTTAATAAACTATGAATAAACTGCAAATATTTTAAATTTCGAAAATTCAATTTTGCATAATTTACATTTAAAAAAAATTACATTACCTGCAATATAAATTTATTTTGAAATTTAAATTGCAAAAAAAAGAAATAAATTTATATTAAATCAGCAGGAAAACGAACCTTTTAACCTGGAAAGGATTCGTATCTTTTAAATTATAAATATAGTCACGTGTTTACTACGTATATTATTACATGGAATATGTTCTTACATCGTCATCTGGTCACCAGATTGATACAGTATAGTAAGAGATATAGGATGATATAGAATTACGCTATGTATAGTATATCTTATAATAGAAAGATCTCTAAGTCAAATATTTCCAAATTGAAGTTTTTGTTTAGTCACCAAAATAGATTAAGCATTTACTTATCCACAAACGTGGATTCACTTAATTATTGACTCTGAGAGCTAGAATTTGTAGCAAATGGTAGACATTCTTTTCATAGGAATCATTCTCCTTAAAGAAAGGTTTGGCAAAGAATGTGCTTAGAATAATGCATTCGGAGCGAGGAAGAAACAGTGGTGTTCAAGACGTCAAGACTTTCAAAGACTTCAACAGACTTCAGGAGACTACAAGACTCTAGTTTCTTTTGTTTATCTCTCGGGAATGGCATGTATCCAGTTATTCAATAGTACTATGAGTGACATCAGTAGAAGAATTTTAGAAATCGAAAAACATTTGTCATCCGTGCTTATATCGATCAAAGTCTTAGAGGATATCGGCAAATTGTGAATTAGCTACATGTACTGTAATAGAAATAAAAATAGCGATGCGATAGAAGTGCTAGGACCTCAAAGACAATATTAGATGTAGTACTTGCAGAATTTGTGTAGAATTGCTTCGAGTAAGAATATTATAGTAGGATGATAGGTTGCCGTTGCGTTTCATATTTGGATATTGCTTCCATCTATATACAGCATAATATACTAGTCTTGTGAGAGTAGCGCTCGAATCCTTCCTCGACGTGTAATACTGCGCGGTTGGATTGAGAAATTTCTAACAAAAAAGAGAAAATCAAATAATAATTTGATTAAATTGTTTGATGAGTAAGCTACCTATCATAATGTCTCTAATATCCTTTGATAATACTGACTGTGAATCGTCTATAGCAGTATAATCGATGGTAGCCATTAAGTGGAATCTTTGGATGAGTCATGTTTCTTCAAGAAACTACCCAACAATATCAACATTGTTATATAGTGAAAACTGGACAACTCTTCTGCAAATCTATTTTGAATTTTTATTTCATGCATTGTTCTGTCGTATTTTTCGTAACCATGTAAAACAAGGAAGAATCGTTTGGATGAAGAAAATAAATAAATTTATTTTCATAACATTAAAAAATTATGATTTATTTTACCACAGGATCTTCAAAGCGCACAACAGGAAGTATCGTCTTTTGTGGGAAACATGAGTGCAAAAGAACAGATATAGAATTCTCAATTCTTTTGAGAAAAGCTTGCAATTTTTAAGGAGAGTAATATTACATCTTATTTTTGTGTCATATGGCAATACAATCATAGAAGACGACTAGCTCACCAAACATCCATACTTTTTGCATATAATTTTTTGTTCTCCTATGATAACATTTTGCCAACCAAATGTAAAACTGGAATCAAAGTTTCAAAATATCATCATAATTAATTACCACTTTAAAAAGAAGTAAAAGCGCATTGGCAATAGAAAGTTTTAGGTTGTTTTGAAAATAGTGGAGTATGTTGTTAGTTATAAGTTTGTTTTCTAACACAGAACAATAACAGCAATCGTTTTATCTAAAACGTTGACGAATCGCTTTCTTATTAGCCAATTGATACTATGAATTTCAAAGACGACATGTTTTACTTGGCATTTACCATCATCCTGCTTGGTCAATTTCTACCAGAAGTAGTTGTCGCCAATAGTCTTTTGGAAGCAACTGCATCCGAAATTCTTCCACAATTAATATCAAACAACATAAGACCTAGAGAATATGTCCAGCATCTCATTCATCACATCAAAGCTAATGAAAAACGTATTAATGCTCTAATATCGTTTTATCCTGGCCGAGTTCTTTCCTCAATCAAGACAACAACAGAATATCAGAAGGAACGACAGTGTTTAAATGGTCTTCCAATTATAGTTAAAGACAATATTGATGTACTTGGTTATCCCACAACGGGTGGTACACCGTCTCTCCGCAACTCTTATCCAAAACGCAATGCCCCTGTCATTAGTCGCTTACTCTCAGCCGGCGGTGTCATTCTTGGAAAAGCTAACATGCATGAATTAGCATGGAGTATTACAAGTAATAACGCATATTTTGGTCCGGTTCATAATCCATGGAATCTAAACTTAATCCCAGGTGGAAGTAGCGGTGGATCAGCAGCTTCTGTCGCTGCTCGATTCGCCCCAATTGCGTTATGCACGGATACAGGGGGATCTTGTCGAATTCCTGCAGCACTTACGGGTGTGGTCGGATTTAGACCTTCTATTGGTCGATACTCGCAGGAGGGAGTCATACCATTGGCGTCAAGCAAGGATACGATTGGTATCAATGCAAGAAGCATTGAGGATGTTGTACTAATCGACGGTGTTCTAACCCAGAATTCATGTGAGAGAAAACCACGGCGCATTTCACTAAGAGAAATTCGATTGGGACTTGACAGAAGTACTTTCCTTAACGATGTCGATGGAGATCTTTACGATGTGTTTATCAAATCGGTTCAAGCATTGACAAATGCAGGAGTACAAATCATCAACATTGATCTATCGGAACTTCTCGCCTTAGATCTAGCAAATAGTTATTTAATCTACTATTACGAATGGTTTCGTGATCTAGACCGGTACCTTCAAGCAAGCCCAAAGTATCCGATCCCGTTATCTCGTGTCCTGAGCAACGTGGCGAGCCCTGATGTAAAGGATGCAATCAACGGTATCCAAAACGGCACTTTGCGGGTCACGGATGAGAAATATAATTCTATCATGAACATAGTTCGACCAGAACTTCAACGTCAGCTACGAGCAGTCTTTCAGCAATTCGCATTAGATGGCATTATTTTTCCGACAACACGTCTCACTGCTCGTTTGATTGGACAAGATCCTGTCACCCTTAACAATCATACACTTCCTACATTAGACGCATATGTAACTTTTGAAGATTTTGGAAGCACTGCAGGTGTTCCCGGGATCAGTATTCCGATTGGATTGACTAAAGATTCGAAATTGCCAGTTGGTATGGAGATCGAAGGAGAGTATGGGAAAGATGAAAAATTACTGAATGTTGCGGCAGCAGTGAAGAGGGTATTTGATCCATTGCCACAGCCGACAGATGTAGTTTTCAAGAAGCATTAATATTTTAAGATTGGATGTTTCAACAAAATACATCTTCACTTTTCTTTTCTGGACAAGTAAAAATCTTATTTTTCATTTCAATGGATGTTCTATTTCATTTTAAAACATAATAAAGTCGAGACACTTTTCGGACAGTTTTTTGAGAGAAAATGCCATAGCTTATTGATTTTAAACAAGCCTAAAGGAATGAGCAAGAGAGATCACAACGTTTCAACTGGTGCCCAGTCAGTATCATCAGGTAACATGGTCTTGATATCGACTCTATAAATATGATTAAAGAATTTGATCGTAACGAAACTATTGCTGTAATAGCAATATCAATAACGAGGAAGATTATGCTGACAAAATTCGAATGTTAGATTAACAAGTTGTTATTGGGTTCGAGTGAGAAGCAAGTTGGCCCTTTCCACTACTGTATTTCATAGAAAAATTGGAGCAGTAGCAGTAGTAAACGAGGGTCCAATGCTCACAGTGATATTGATCTGATTGTAGTTAATTCGAAGAGTTGAATTGAAAATCGATAGCAGTTCACGAGTGAATTCAGACATTGTATGAGTCAAATCAATCAATAGAGGATCCAAACAGAAATTGATACAGTAATTTGGTACTGCGGATGGTACTGTTGTATAATCAACGTTTGTTAGTGTAGTTGTGGTGTCAGAAGACTTAGTCGATAATGCTGAAACTCTTGAAGACAAAATAGTCGTTTCCACCAATTGAAAAGTTGCAGGTGATGTTATGGCAAATGTGAATAATATTGTACTTGCTGAATTGGTCGTTGTTTCAATTTGTTATGACAACTTTGTAATGAGAACTTAGTGGTTTGATTTTCATGGATCGTTGCGATTACGGTGCAACTAAGTACTACATTAGATGTAGCACTAGTTTTGGATATAGTACTATCTCTCAGAAGGATAAGACAATGTTTGTGTTGATTGTGTTGTTTGATGTACTGAACTACCTTCAGATGAATTCAAAGTAACATAGTTAGAGTTCGTCGCAGAACTGGGTGCATTACTATTGACTGCAGTTGATAATTGTTGAGAAACGAAAACCAGTGTGAGCATTGACTTCACCGTTGATGAAAGATTCTGACTCAACAGTGGCCATATCACTTGCACATAAAATGATCTTAAATGACTGTGTTGATGATGAAAACGAACATATACCACATATATGCAATAGATTTTCTACATGATCTCTTTATTGTAAATGATGAGTATAACGTGAGAGTCAAGTCTTTACTGTGATATTGAAATTGTCAATGATTAGTTTCGATCAGACAATCAAGTGACATGACTGAAAGAGGAGTTCAGTGTTGTCACTGCAACTATTAAGCATTGAATAAAAGGATCGATCGAGAAGAATTGAACAGAGCCTTGCATAAGAATGAAGCGAAAGAAAAGACCACCATTGGACTTGCTATACACAACTTCAATTCCATCGAGCATGTAAACAAGATAATCAGTTTTATTGTTATTGAAATGTTTGACTAGTATATCGAAGAATACAATATATTGTAATCGATGTCTAGCAATGGAATATATTAGAGATAATTTCGTATAATCTTTGGTATGCATTTCTGAATAAAATGTATTGAATGTTCGGAACTGATTCATTATGAATGCAAGCGTTATTCCTGTTACAGTTGTACTAGAGAATGACGATACATTGCCAAGGGTAACTGCAAGTTGTATTTTGGCTTCTTTTTCTGTTGACTCTCATTTCTTTGATTCGAAAGTTTACTGTTAACTGCTTTTCATTTTCAACAATACTTAGTTGTCCACTCATGATTAGGGAATTCGTCATTGCTTCATACCCTTTATCTGTCATGAGAAAGGCTAAAATAAATGGTTGCGGAGTAGTAGTTTCATTGGAAAGAGGATCAGTTTCAATGACACGTTGTTCGAGAAAATAATCAATATCCAATTGAGCTTCAAGTTCGACGAGTATTGAATCAGGTTGAAGAGTGGTGTTCACACATTGAATATCAATCATATATGAAAATAGACCTCTGGCACGATATCAGGTAGCAATCGTGGGCGCAGCTGATCGATAGAGAATGAGCAGCTCATTTATTTGACCAAAACGATCAGCTTGTACCAGAGTTAATCAAGGAATGAGCAGGATTGAGACTAGAGTTGATTTTTACCCATATAACAGACCAAAATTGCACTGTTATTGTGAACTATTCAACGCAAAAATTTGTTGTTCTCTTTTAGGACCAGAAGCACAGAGAAGTATCAAAAAGTACGAAGAAGTCCGAAAAACTACAGAAAAATAAAAACAAGTACGAAGAAAACAGAAGTATGCTTTTTCTTCTTCAGCCAAGCACTACTTCCATAGGCAAGAACAACAATATCTGAAAGATTAAACGCATCTTTTATGACAAATGAGCGTTAAACTAGGTCAGAGCCGACTCTAACAGTGTTCCTAATACTTCGTTGACATTTGTCCGATTGCTAAAGATCGCCCACCCACAAAATAGTCGGATGTGATGTCTGAGAAGCAAGCAATTGTCTCAATATATTTCATGCCGTTTGAGTCGAAACTTAGAATTTTCACGAACAGAAATAAGAAGTCTTTGTGAATAGTGAGGTTATTTTCGTTGAATTATCGATTGTCGATTGCAAGAGTTTCCATAAACTTTGAACTATTTTGCTGGAATCTCTCGTCATGAAAAATTGTAATATGATTTTACCGATAATTGTGATTAAAAATGTCTGCGAAGTTTTCATAAGAGAAAACATATCTGCTGCATGAAGGGAATTTGTATGATATTTCGATTTTGTTGTTGATTTTTCTAAAAGCTTTCTAACAACTCTATGAAATTCCTATGAAACATCTAATCAACTAAATCAAAATTTCTCAATAGAAGATCTGTCTCAATCTTCAAAAAAGACAAGACGTTAAGTATTTTTTACAACCTCATTGTGAAAAATATGCAGAACATACCGTGAACTGTAAAAACAAAATATGTTAAATTTCGAACTTTCTCAAATGTTTTCAGGCGTTTTAGAATGATAAATTGCATGGATAATAAATACACAAGTTTGACGCAAATATCACGCTATGAAAGATACCCAAACAATGAATGAAGCTCTCTCAATTTAGTCATCATGGGAGAAATAAGAACAACAGGCAGTGATATATGTATCTAATGATTAAAGACAAATTGAAATCAGAGTCACGATTTCAAAATGTTTTTCAAGAACAGAAAATACTTTCGTAAATTAGAGTTTAGATGTGAAATCCTCTCATTGACACCACTAAGTAGAGTAAGCATTAGAAGCCCTCTCAATATGCACCCAATGATGTTACTCACACACTTGTCACACATTAGTTCTGTTAAAGTAAAATGTTCCAAAATAGCTTGAGCTCCTGTAGCAGCGTATTGGAAAGGTTTGGGTGTAGGTGTTAGTGTCGAGTGTGCGACTATGATTGTGGATGGGGTGGGGTTGTCGGAGGATAGAATAAAGGCATACATGCCTATATCCACTTTTTCTCATGCTAAAAAAGTAACTTTTCGTGTTTAGTAGCTTATGCTTCATCCAATGATGTAAAAAAAATGAAAAAAGCTTTTCACTTGAAATTTACATTGCCGGCATCTTAGCAACACATTGAATGAAGAAAAAAGAGAGAATAAAAAGAGCTCGTTCATTGCTCATACTTGCACGAAGCTGCTTTTATCGTTCTCGGCCTCAATAAAAATAACGCAAAATCACATGCAATTTTTTTTCTCTTCGAACACTTTAGAACTTTTACATTGTATAAATGATTGTCAGACGTGCGTATCGACGGAGAACCAATGTAAACATTTAGTTGACGAGTTTGCGCCAGAGACGAGAGAAAGAAAAAAAAGATTGTTTTTATACTGTTTATTTCTTTTCTTGTTTGCCAAAGTTCGTTAAAGTTTTCAAATCATTACATATTGCTTTGATCTTGGTAACATTTCTTCTCATTGGGACCAATTCAGTGAGTTAATTTTTTTTGCTGATTTTCTTTCAAATATATTCCACTGGCTTTTTCGTTTTCTCTTCTTTTGCGATAGTAAACAGCAAAAGTAACTGATTATGATCGATCGATGAAGATAATTTTCTTACAATCAAGATTGCTAGATTTAAATATCGATCATTGAATTAGTTTTGTTTTTAGAGAAAGATACAGTGTCTTCTCATACTGCTTTCAATACTAAAACAAAAGTCTATCAGAAATTGTCTTACTGAAATACACTGTAGCGTTGTACGGATCGTATACATGCAAATTTGGATTACATTTTATAAAAATTTATTTCAAGAGCTTTATGCGAATGTTATAGAATCCTATTCACTTCAAAAGAATTTTTCTAGGATCGGTTCATCATAAAAGTGTCTTTAAAAGTTAAGAAAATGCATTTGAACAATGATTGACCTTCAATATTCGTATTTGAATTTTTTTGTTTCTAGATTTTTGTATAACAGTTAATTGAGAAGCAGTAACAAAAAATGACCAACTCTGATGGTGAAATGGTGATGATGCTAAAAACAGAGGACGATAGAGGCATCCATGGTTCAACAATTACTTTTAATTCAATCAATTATACAGTACCTACTCAAGGATGCATACGTTATTTGAAGAAGGACAAGAAACAGATTCTTCATAATCTCACCGGAATCTTCAAACCTGGTATGAACGCGATTCTTGGACCGACTGGTAGTGGGAAATCATCCCTATTAGATATATTAGCTGGTCGAAAAGATCATCAAGGTTTAATAGGACAAGTACTCATAGACGGACAACCACAAATGCAAGATTTCAAATATCGAGTCGGTTATGTTGTTCAAGATGATATGGTCAGCGGCACATTGACTGTTCGGGAAAATTTAGCTTTTTCAGCTAATGTTCGTTTACCACGGAATGTCTCTTCGGAAGATAAAATTGCTATTGTCGATCGAGTCATAGTACAATTAGGATTAGAAAAGTGTGCTGATTCGAGGGTAGGTACTGAAACTAGTCGTGGAGTATCGGGTGGTGAACGAAAACGAACCAATATCGGCATGGAGTTAGTTCTGTCGCCTACTGTACTTTTCTTGGACGAACCAACAACCGGTAAAATAATGTTTTATTTTCGTTTAAGATCTATAAACCCAATACTGATTTATTTTTACTATCGTGTTTGAAAATTGATTTTTCGATTTTTGACGAAGTGTAACTTTTAACTTAAGTTTATTTGTTTTCTTGTAAAATGATGAAAACCATGAATGTTGATTTCATATGGTAGAACATTGTATGGGTTTTCAAAAGAAAAATAACATTTCTTTTTCCTTAACCAAATAGAACATTTTCAGTAGGATAGAAGACATATGCATCAATAGGTTTTCCTAGAGAATTTTTGTTCAACATGAATCTGAAACTAAAGACTTTGCTCTTACATTTCGTATTCAAATTACAAAAGAATTTGATGGCTTTAAGTTTGAGAGTTTGTCTCGTCAATTAATTGCCTGGAAAAACTTATCCGACTCAAGTTTTTAGTGTTTCGAACAAATACATATCCAACATAATGAAAAAAAACAGCGCCAGAATTTAGTGTTACAAGAGCTTGTGAGTGGGACTAGATCATTTTAATCCATTCGTATCCTCAACCACATCCTTTATCTTTAAGAGAATTAGCATAACTAAGATCTGTAACGAGATTATATTGCTTGATATAGGTCTCGATTCATCAACAGCCAATAGTGTAATCGAATGTCTTGATCAACTTTCAAAAAAAGGACGTAGGTTATTTGTGGCTATGTTTCATTTCAAACTTTATTCTTATTTGAAGATACAATCATCTTTTCGATTCATCAACCTCGTTATTCTATATTCAAGCAATTCTCCAATCTTTTTCTAATTGCTGCTGGCTATTGTGTCTATCATGGGCCGGCTAGTGATGCTCTTTCATTCTTCACTTCGGCCGGTTTCGCTTGTGAAGAACATGACAATCCGGCTGACTTTATTCTAGACATATGTCAGGGTATACGATGGACATCGTATGCAATAATTGGAAACGAAAACGAGGGTGAGGGTCAAAAAAAAGATAAAGTTGCTCAATATCTACATGATGTCTACGTTCAGTCGGCAAGCTTTACTTCTATTAATCAACAAATAGTGGATGCAAGTATTACATCGAACAACATAAGGGATATACAGACAAGATTAGCATCACGGTCGGCTCTCATCAAAATGCTACACGTATCTAAACGTACTCTACGCAAATCATTTCGAAATCCGACTTTGATGGTAATGCAAACAATAGTTCCAGTATGTCTGGCAATATTTATCGGTTTTCTCTATATTAATACGAACCGTACATTAGAAAATGGAATAAAAAATCGCTTCGGTGCTATTTTTTTTATTGTTTCGAATCAGGTCTTCTTGAATTTATCTGCACTTGAATTATTTATCAAAGATCGTACACTTTTCATACATGAAAATGCAAGTGGTTACTATAGTACATTGATATATTTTGTTTCAAAATTACTATGTGATATTCTTCCATTACGATCTATTCCATCTGTTCTTTTCTCACTTATTGCTTATTTCATGATTCAGTTTCAACGTACTGTTACCAAGTTTTTTATTTTTCTATTAACCATATTCATGACAGCTATTTGTTCAGCTTCGATATGTTTTTTCATTTCGGCTAGTGTAGAATCATTTGGTAAAGTATCCACTATGATCATTTTTCTTTGATCATCAATAGTCCTACAATTTTAGGTCTGGCAAATTTGGTTACAGCAGCATATTGCGTTGCAATGCTCGTTTTTACTGGCTATCTTCTTGACGTTACAACTACTATCAACTTTCTTGCATGGATAAAATGGGTGAGTATCTTTCGATATGCATCGAATGCAATTACTATCAACGAATTTACTAATTTGAAACTTTGTCAAACGAATGACACTAGTATTTGCTTGATTAATGGTGAAGATATTCTCAAAGATCAAAAAATCGATTATTTAACAAAATGGGATTTATGGGCAAACTTTGTAGCATTAGGCGTTATGACATTGATCTATTTTGCTTTGACCTATGTTCAATTACTACGTATGCGAAAGATGAAATAATCGATGGATATCAATTATAAAACCCTCTACATTCAATTCTCTTGACAATTAGAATAAATTCGAGACATAATTGGAGCTAATTCTACGGAAAGTTTACCACAAAAACATCAAGTTTTAAAAAAAAATTTCTTTTCTATCAGTATTTGTAGAGTTTTTTGCGCTGCGCATTTTTGTAAAAACAAGTCTTTGAACTTCCGTTAGAAATGGCGGTATTATGGGCTAAATGCTGACAAGAATTAAATAGTTTAATCATTTTTTGTATTTCTATCGAGAGAAGTATCTTATTCTATATGTCGTTTTACTGTGTTATTTCTATGCACATACACTGTAGTCATATATTCTGATAGCCCAACTCACCAACAATAAAAGACGATGACTTACGAAATATTTTTCTCACTGAATCGCACAATAATTTGATGATGACCTACTGATCACAGCCAAAGAAACATATTTAAAAAATCGGCTGACATTAATTAAACAAGATGGGCGGGTGAGGAAGATGAAGGTGTGGATGCGAGTATCAGCCTCAATCTAAGAGAATACTCACATCCACACCCAAATCGAATAATTTAACGATTCGAAGTAATTAAGAAAGGAAATGCAGCATCATGTTTTTCGAAAAGAAGAAAACAGGTTAAATTTTTGCATTTCGGTTAAAGCTCTTAGCTTTTAGTTTGGTGTTTGAAGTTTGTTGCTGTAAATTAAAACTCTGTATATTTATTTGTTATTCAAAAGAAAATTATTCGATGAAACCCAGTTAATAGTGAAATGAAACCAAAATACTTTTAGCAAGGGACTTTTGGAACAACTTGCGTTTTTCCTGATCAATTGATGTCAACAAAAATATTTCTAGCAAGCAATATTTATTTGAGGATTTTCAGAAAATATTCGCAAATTATAAAACAAATGACTTAAGTTTCGTTCGTCATATTTGTTCTAAAAATTTTCACAATCTTTTGAAAAGCTTAGAAATTGTTTTTAATATTTACTTCCAAAATTCCCTGTAACTTGTTGAACGTATTAGGGAATTTTGACTGACTTGCATGAAAAATTTGAGTACGTTTTTATTTAGATAATCGTAATGCATAAATGACATGTAATCCCATACTTTATAGAAGAAAGGTGGCTTAAGAAGCCATTGAGGATTCTAGAGAAAATCTTGAACTTTTAAGAGTTCCAAATTTAGGTATCATTTTCAGCATCTTTTTTTCTAAGTTCCAGCCAAATAGTCCAGAATTTAAAAAGGTTTAGCCATAAAGTGTGAAACTTTAAACATTTCAGACTCTTTGGCTAGCACAAAAAATGGTTCTGAAAATGGTATCGAAAAAAGGCGCAGTCTGACAGCTATTTTTTTTTACAGAGTACTGATTACTCATTGAGCTGCTGATAACTGTTATTCATTTAAAATATATTTATCAGCTATCTGCTTATATGAATATTTCATATACTTCTTGCATACTTGATCGATATTAATGTTGTATATGCAACTGAGTAACTACTGATGTACTGTTCGTTTCACTTTTTCGTTCTATTGCATTCAATTTTCATAAGACGAAAGAGATAGGATGTTGTGTGAATGAGAGCGAGTAGATATATATGTTTTTTAATATTCAAAACTGATGTATTCATACAAGTCAATTTCATTGTATTAATAATAATGTTCAACAATATCTGTATATATATATTTATGGCCAAAATGATTCATGTCCACGGTATTACCTGCTGTAAAGTAATCGTTTTCTTGGATTCATCATGCATTTCATGTATCAGGATGTGTGTGGGAGAGTAGTTCATAACTTCATTTATAGCCACTTGCCCATATCCAGACCCTCAAGTAGGACTCTAGTCTTTAGTTGTCATTGGCACAACCTGTATCAAAATTCATTTTTTTGGAAATTTTTCTTATCTTTTATTGATTATTATAATGAACTCTAAAAGCGATGGAATGAATTGCAACTAATGCAAGCAAAGATAGTTTTGCGATTACATTTTTGTAATATCGAGCGAAGATAATTGAGAATCCTGTGTACATTTAGGCAAAGTTTCCATTGAGTATTTTGTTTCATGGACCTGCCGTTGAATTAAA
Organism: Rotaria sp. Silwood1; assembly: GCA_905250075.1. Classification (NCBI taxonomy): domain Eukaryota; kingdom Metazoa; phylum Rotifera; class Eurotatoria; order Philodinida; family Philodinidae; genus Rotaria; species Rotaria sp. Silwood1. Next base: position 342,589 of record CAJNOP010000022.1, on the reverse strand, counting down.
GACTTCTTTCGACGTACTGATCTGGACAGATAATCTTTTATAAAAAAATATTTTTTCCACATAAATAACACTAACGATAGAATACTGATAATGCCAAAAGTAAGGAATAAACCACTCATTGTTTCAATGTTAATACTAGTAGACACATAAGATGAAGGCAAATCTTGGCAAACATTTTTTTCAAACCATTTCTTTTTTAAATCATCAAGAACACCTGATTCTCTCAATGATAATATAATGACATCTAAATCTTTTCCATATAACCATTGTTTAGGATAAGCAATACCATATGAACTCGGAGCAAAATCTGCTCCGACCAGTGTTAAATTACAATATATATTATTGGTAAAATATTCTACAGCACCAATATCCAAAATCGATACATCAATTGAATTATTTAATAAACTGCTATATAATTCATCTTGTGTTTTCAATGGATAATAATTACGAATACCTCCAGAAATTTCACGTAAATAATAATCTTCCTGCGATGAATCTACAAGGATACCAATACGACTAAATGGTACCTTTCCATTTTTGATATCATCAATGCCAGAAATAAAACCCTTTGATTTAGATATGGTTAAATTAGATGCTAAATTTGCAGTATATGTTGCTACTAATACCATGCTTAAGAGATATAAACCTACACTTAATAATCGTCCGGCAGCTGTTTGAGCATGAAAATCAGCACCATATCCCATAATAGTACCAATAGAATACCACAGACTCATTGCAGCAGATGAAATCATTGATCTATTTTGCAATGCTTCGTTTTCTTGTCGTTCTAATATGCAAAGTAAAACAGTAGCATAAACGGTGCACACCAAAAGTGTCAACCATAAATTAAGCGAGAATGGTTTTAAATAGGAAAGAAGATCAAGATTAACAGTTGTTGTTTGTCGAACAATAATTCGTATAGAATTGTCAAATATTGAAGTTGAAAAATCAACTATTTCTCTGCGCCTTGCAGTAACAGTAACGTCTCCAATTGCCACATCGCAAACACTATTTGCCACTGCTTGAACTAATCCACCATAAGTTTGATTTGCTGGTGGATATATAAAATGAGGAATAAATCCCATCCTAGTTTGTAAAATATTAATAAGATCAGGTAGATAACCAATTAACTTGGTTTGATTTTTTTCGATGATATTTGTTTGCATTGTGAATGGCATAGATTCAATAATACATATTCGTAAGTTTATACCTTCAAGTCCAGCATAGCCAGTAGGAGGTACTAATGTGTTACCAGGCCATATGATGACATCAGCTTGTGTATATGTTTTCCAATCATTAGCATAAGACCATTGTAATACTGGCACCAACTCTACACTATTCGTAGAAGGCTGAACATTTCGTATAACATAATAAAGTCCATCTACTCTATCTGTCACACTGGCACTAAATTTTACTGAACCAGACACTCCAAGAAATTCGGTGGTACTAATCATATTGAAAAACGAAGTGGCATTAGAAAAATGACGATCGAAACAGAATGAATTGTTAACAATTGATATACATGGAGAAGAACTATTTGTATGTGTTGAACAAAGTTGTTGCAATGATTGTATCAATGTCCAAGTCGCATCAAATGCAAATAATGCATAATAATTTACTTTTATTGATCCAGGGAATGTTTCAGGCTCATATTGCTGCCAAATCCGATAAGCTGCATTTAATAATGTTACATTAAATGGTGCATTAACAAGACTTCCTATTACTGGTTCTAAAATAAGCATTCCAATTAATTTTCTATGCAATGTTTGATTGAATGAATTCAATGAAACTCTTGAACTTAATATCCATGTGAAACGTGGACCGAGTACATCAAGATTAAGTGCAATTTGTAAAATTAAAGATGTATGATATTCATCAGCCCATAATATGATAATGCGTGTCGAAGTTTTTGATAAAATATCTTTTAAATCATCTCGAATATGTTGTGTCGCAATATCAAACACTACTAAAACACTAACTATCAAATTGTTCTCATTAAATGCATTACTTATTACTTCGACGCCACCTGATCCAAAGTCATCATTTTGATAAATAATTACGCAAGATGTCCAATTATATCGAGCAAATAATTTTACAATTGCTAATGTAACAGCAGCATCCGATGGAACTGTACGATAAAAGTTAGGATATGCATTTCGATCCGATAAATCAGGGTTAGTTGCAGAATATGATACGGCAGGAATATTAATTGAATGAGCAAAAGCAGCAATAACACTAGCTTCTCTAGAATATGCCGGTCCAACAATACCAATAACGTTTCCAGTGGCTACTGCTTGACATGTACTTCTCAGAGCACCTATAGCATTTCCACCAGTTTGTGCTGCTTGCCATCCAATGTATTGTCCGCCGATTTTTATATTATATTGTTGTGAAAGAACTAACGCAGCTTTGAACATAGCACAAGGATGAACAGAGAACTCGGTAGGTTCAGATGTATTTGCAGCGTCGGAAAAAAGACCTAATAGTTGAATGCTTGACATGTTTGGAAGTGACCAAGTTGCTCTTACATAACGTATATTAACTTGCACAAATATACAGGATAATACCCACCATCGGAAACACCACATATGCACCATTAACATTTGACTATAATCTATGTATAATAACAAAAAGAAACATGAAAAGTAATATCCCTAATAGGAAACCTTGTCGACAAAGCTTTGAAATCTGTATTAAAAGATATGGATATTCTAATTGATCAAAAATATTTTTCTAAAATTGCTCATATACTTGTGACGAAATGTCTTCTGTCGATTCTTTCCACATAGATTTCATGCAACAGTTCTTTTTATTTAAAATGAAAACCAAAATAAGGAATCGCAATTACACAAAACATTTGTGTAATCATATCAATTCAAATGAAACGAAATAATTTATATTAATCCATATGTCGAACAATACACAAAACAGTTATTTTCAACATAATATTTACTGTGTTATTGAGAAATGAAAATGAACTAATATAAATGATAAAAATTAGAATTTTTACTTTTTTTTTTCTATGAATTTCGAGCAAATGACAGTTTAGAAGACCAAAAACTTTATACGTAAAAACGCAAGTACATAGAGGAACCATATTAAAAATTAGATGAAATCACAGATTGCCATATTTTAGAGCCTCAAAATGAATAAATGCAGGAAAAAACTCTTGATTTCGCTTGCGAAAAGAAAAGTATTCTTCAACTCATTCAGAGATTAATTATATTATACTTAATTCATAATTCAGATGTCGAGTGCCAATTCTGAAATAACACTTCTATCGCGATTATTGGAACTCTACATATTTAATGTGCTGGTAGATGAGTAAAATAACAAAAAATGTTTCTGTTTTGATGAGTATGAAAGTAACGATGAGCTCTGCATCTCATTGGTTTTTTATTTATAAGACTTCTATCATATTTACAGTACGCACTGGTGAAAAAACTACAATTAGAACACGTTGAGAAACACAAATAGACACCGTTCAAGATAGATGATGAAAGAAAGAGACGAAAAATAAACACGTTCTTTTTTCTGACTTCTGTGTATGGGATAGGTCAGTCTTGTTTCAATAACAATCACCCGTTATATGGAAAAGAAACTTGATAACGATGATTCCAACATGTCACTTGATTTTCTTTTTTTTCTTTTTCGTTTATTGTTATTTTACAGGATGTTTCATCAGTCTTGAAGCAGAGCAGAATTAATTTATATACAAATATAAAATAGTTCATCACCGAGAGGCTTTAGAAGACCTTTAAGTATTTGTATTAGTCTTTTCTTGTAATTATAAAAATGTAAACATGAAAATGTGATAATTGATTTGTTAGAATCGATCAACAAGATATTATATTCAAAAGAGGAAAACACTGTATTTTATGAATAATCATGTTAGTCCAATTACACGAAAATCTCATTTGATGCTCTGAATGAGTGGTGATGTGAGATGATTTAAATACCTAGTCTTATATCCATATCCATACTCGATATTATTTATTAATTAATGTAAATAAAAGAACAATAAAAATGAATTAAACGAGGTAAGGTGGAAATAACTTATTATCAAAGCTCGATCGATTCATTTTTTGAAAGAAGCACGTTTTTTTTGTGATGAGTAATATTCATCTGACTCAGCTGATTTAAACGGTATCAACATTGCAAGATGGGTGTGGGTGAAGATAAGACCTTCTCTCACGCCTACACCTGCACTCATACTGACACCGATCCACATCCACATCACCCACATCCACAAGAGGCCGATAGACAGCCAGATATATGTAGATACAGAGCGCGAAAACTGAGGAAAGGGAACGAGAGATCATGGCCACAGAGAAAGAATTAAATGAGAAAATACACACTGCGAGAAGAGAAAGATATAGAAGAAAGACAGACACAGGAAGAAAGAGAGAAGGAACAGACAGGGAAATAGAAGCGGAAATAGAAGGATACCGAAAGATAAATAGCGGAAAAAGCTGAAGAGAAACAGTGTGATGGAGCAGGTGTTATAGAGTTGTACATGCATGGAGATAGGAGATAATACTGAAAGAGAGAGTAGAATACGCGATTAGTTGATGAAATGCGCACAAGATAAAGAATAGCAAGAAATAGAGATTAGACAAGAAATAAATGTTCAATAATCAAAAACATGTGCAGTTACTCTTGTGAAGATAAAAAGTGCAACGATCTGCCAAGATACCAACTTGAGATGACTCTTGAAGCTGTACATAAGAATCTGACATCTATCTTCAGCATTACTTGCTTTTATTTTGCTTCACACAGAACATCATTCAAATTTACTCGTGTAGTCTACCTCAGCGCTACTATTGTTCTACGACCATAAAATGAGTTCGAATTTATTCGAAGTAATAAATGCTTGAGACAGTCCCTCAGTGTAATACACATGATCGAAAGAGTAAATAAGGAAAAGCAGAGCTGATATCCCATCAATCAATAATCACTGGATAACCTTTTCTGCTACTTGCCAATAGGTCAATAATCCGTCTAGAAAAAAACTTATCAACAAGAATCATTACTACTAATTTTACTCATGAAAACAACATTATATTTGGATATATAGAAGGTATTGAGCGAGAGCACGCATCATCGAGCGCCAAAACCTTTCCTAACCACCATCGAACATCAACAAAGGCTTCGCAAGCATTTACATGCAGCTCCCACAACATCAGTGCAGCTCAGGCGAAAACTCAGTGTGTCCATGAAGCTCATACTTTTCACTGGGAACACCCGTCAATAATATGACGATTCGATAGAAAGGCGAAATTTACATCGATCACAAACAGTTAGAGAGCTATCACAAGTTCACGGACGAATATCAGCACGAAAAACTCGAACCTGCTGCCGACTTTCCTTACTTGAAAACTTGGTTCAAGAAAACCGTTCCAAAATGGTAATGGGATGAAATTGTTAATACTGTTTTTTCCGGAATATTTAAAAAATAATGCTTTCAAAAGACTTAAAATAGTTATAATGATCAGGTAATGATTTAGGAAAAGTTGTTTTCCAGTGTCCGTTGGTTCAGTCAGACTTAAATATTTTGTTCGCGATGGATGATTAAATTCTTCCTTAATCTAACGATCAAACACTTCACTTGGATTTCAAGAAGAAAATAAAATGAAAGGCAAACGTTGTAGGTGTGAATATTCTAGGCCCTTCCACACCCTCAACCTCCAGAGCATCTGATTTTCGTTTCAAAAATTGCTCAATTGCCAAATTGAAAACCAATACAATGAGAAAATCAGTTTTGAATCAAAACTGATTCATCTATCTCGCAGGGCAAAATAGTTAAATGTGCTAGGTGATAGAGTTTGATGAGCTTTTCATTAATTCGACCCAAACTTCTGAATGTTTACATGTAGAAGTAATAATACATACTATTTCTGTTTCGAATAAGCTAAAAGTTCAGAATATACTGTATTTGAGAATAAAAGTAGTTTTTTTCTTAAAAGAATGTGAAAAATGATCAAAAGGAAGTGAGGAAAAACCGAGACAACATTACTATGAAAGAATGGATTGTTCTTTTGAATTATTTTAACATAAAAACCCATCGAATCGAGCTGAAAATTTCAGAAAGTACATAACTCACTGTCCTCTGTAATGTATAAAACAAGCAACTAATTTCCAGATGTTACTTGATCGATGGCATTCTATAATTTCTGATTTTCTCACATAATCATTAAAAGGATATTTGGTCTCATCGCTCCATTCATTATCGTTAGAAATACCAGAAAGAACATATGAAATAATGCTTAGCTAACCTGTATGTAATAATTCACTTTTTACCGTAAACTCATCGATAACATATTTCTATATCTTTTTGTTCCATCTTGTATTCAAAAGGAAGACATCAATTTTTGATGATCGAAGATTCCTATAGCCACTTAGACGCTGTGAAAAGCTTGTACAAGTCTGAAGAATAGAGATGGATAGATTTAATTCAGTTAGAGACGAAGCCATTTGCAAGAATGGACGTTACTTTCAGGTTAAAGAGTTTGAAAATACTTTTTTCGTAGTTTATGCAGATTGCAATTTATTGAATCAAAAAATAAATTATCTAACAAAGAAAAAAGTCATACAATGACTATGATTGATTCGGATTTCATTTCAGATAAGTGTTATATGCTGCCAAATTCCCTTTGCATACGGAATTACTAATGGGTTACATAAAATGTATGTATGAGAAGATTAATGACTTAAGTGAAAGTTATTAAAACCTTTAAAACTTTAAAAAAAAACACATTTTGATTTTTAATGCAATATCAATAGTGTGGTCGTCTGTAAAATTAGGCGTGTACAGTTTCATCGATTAATTGTGTAAAAACTTAAATCATTGAATAAAAACATATTTCGTACAAATCGACAGAGCTTTTACCAAAAATCACATGCTAGAGCACGAGACTACTGAGCATGCCAGTTCTATACAAAAGATAAGTCATTCGTGAACAGAAAATTGGAAACACAATTAATACACTCTCGATGTAGAACAAAAGACAAGAGGTATCAGAACGATGATTTTGCTCTTTCTTTACAGCAAAGCGAGTAATGATGGACAGTAAGCATAATTTTTCCATGCTTCTCTTGTCATCAGCTCTGTTTTTTTCTACTGCAATGCAAGTTCTATTCTCGTTACGTCTCGTCTCTGTCAGTATTATCAAACAGAAAAAAGTATGCATCGTAGTATGGACAAATTAGTGTCGTTCAGTTGAACATGAAACAGTAACTCTAACTAAATTGTTCCGGATACTGAAACCGAGCAAGGTCAGAAAAATTAGGGTGTAGGTGAACATTTCCATCTCTATCCACACCTGACAGTTTATTAAAATCTACCAACGTGATGATGCATAAAAAGTTTACAAAGACTATTTGGTTTTGTGTTTTTTTCTATCCTATCTCTGCATTTGCAAACACGTGAGATCTCAAACAGAGTTACACACTGACTATATGATAATAAATGAGAAACAGACGCAGGTAGGTTGGATGGAAAAAATACAAAACCAAGTAGACACATATTACACGAATATAACCAGCAGCTTCGCACAGACTAACTATGTGGTCTATGGTAGAGTGAAAGAAGAAAAAAGATGTATGAATGAACAGCGAGTAACAGGAAAGAAATCATTGATTATTTATATTTTATTTTGATAAACTGGTTCTTCTTCATAGTACATGATTTTTGTTCTATATATGAAAAGTAAAATTTTTTTCTTGACGTCAATAGTAGTAGTTAGCAAAGGCTCTCTCTAGCTTTGTCTATATGGATTTCAAGTGTGAACATGCCTCTATTACTGAAAAGAAAATCAGTGAGTTTGCTTGAGTCGTAATAGATATGTTCAATTTTTCGTCGATCAAGTCATTTCTGGCTACCTTTTATATAGTTAATTATTTTTTAATGGTTTCTATAATAATAATATATATTAAAAAGTTCATTGGGTGAGTAATAAAAAAAAAAAAGTAATTCGTAAAAATCTGTTCATAAAGGTGCTTTCATTGTATCTAAAACATTTGCTAATAAATAAGGGCAACATCATTATAATGAATGATAGAAAACTTTCAGAAACTACAAAATATCTTTAATTATAATGATAAATTGAAATGATCAACTATAATTATTTTTCTTCAAAAATATCTATAAAATGGAATTTTCAACAAAAAAAACACTTATAAATTTTTGAATAATATCTCTTCGGAAATCTTTTAAACCAATTAGCACTTTGATTTTCCTTTTTCAATATAAAAATTGTAAAAAGTTTTCAGAAAAAGATTTCTTCATTATAGAACCTACCATAGGAAAGCGTCCGATTGATTAGAAATCCGTTACGATTCGCTGTGAAAATCTGTTCGGAATTCAGTATATAACAGTTCCGCAAGTTTTCTATCGAAGCTTCATGAGAATGAATAAGGTTTCATAAGTCTTTTAAGACTTGACGTAAGAGTTTTTTCGATGAGGGAATACAATACTTATGACAAAAGAAAACGTTACTAGACTATTGTCGACACAGACGACGAAGATCTATTGATCCTGTGCTCTTAGTTCTCGTGATGACTTTTGTTATGATGGACAAAATTTTGAAGGTAAAAGGGCATGTTGTTCTCAAAGAAACCAACCATATTTACTGCAAACAAATATCACCATTAATATTCACCTTATTGTTACATGTATTCTTAATCAACAATGATATCCAATCAGAAATGATCTGTTATGATCAGATGCTATGTGTATAAATTTCTAGAAACAATAATAGTTTATTCAAATTAATGGAACTTAACAGCTCGGTTCATGAAATGTTCAGAATATTTTATCATCGAACTTGTAAGAATTCAAACGGCATGATAGCAGGCCTCAAATATATCTTTAGTTCATGTTCACATTTATCTCAAATTGACTAGTCAAGTGAATGTTCAAGTTTTTCATGTGAAGATAAAAGCAATTTTTTCCTATTTCATCGTCAATCCGATGACTATAAATATTGTCCAAGTCGAGAAAATGTGTGGGCGAACTAATATATGTTCATTAAAGGCTTTTTTCGTCGATACAAATGTCGTAAGGGCACAGTATGCATTCAACAAAGTCATCTCACTGGAAAATAAATAAATTTTCATGAATTACTGTTTTGTGTAACGAAGAGAAAATTCTGTTTTTTTATATGCAGATGGTTTCGGTAACAATGATGAATGATACAATTTATGAAATAAGTAAGGATATTGCGACAACATTTGATGATCTCACTTGGTTGATCACATGTGTACAACTATTCTGAATTCTTAACAAGAAAATATCCTGGCTTCCAATCATTGAACATATTTTATTTCTTTTCTCTTTTTATATTTTAAACTCGCTTAAATTTGTTGAGGCTTTTTTCTATAAAGCATACATCATTGCTGATGGTTTCTTCATTAGTATAGAAGTTCAGATGATGAAAAACTATCCATAACAAGTTCAATGGATATTTCTTGGAGATATCTAATAAATGTCACTTATTTAATTTGCTTCTGTACGAGTGGAATTTTTTTTATACTGTTCTCTAGTAACATATATAAAAATAATACTGTTTCTTGATTTTATGAAAATAACAGAACATATTAAACGTGCCTAAAGTTGGTAAGATGCACTTAAGTTATTTATTGAAAGGAGAACAGGAAGAAAGTGTTATTATAAATGTAAGAAGCTGAATAGCTAGAATAAAAATACTCAAATGTCTTTTGTGGTCATTTATTGACGTAACTATCATTCGTATTCTATTTGTTCTCAAGAACAGTATCGATACGATGAATTTTTCCAGATGAGCCAAACGTGTACGACGTTTTGTATATTTTATCATCATGGCTGACTCGAGTTTGCATTGTATTACCATTTTGGTCATCCTCGATAAACTCCAATATTTTCCACTGTGATGAGCTTTCCTTGCTATAATAATCTTGGGCTTCCTGAATATTTTTGTAGATAATTTTCGAATCGGTTGTTTTTTGAACATCGGCTTCGAGAAAGCTATCGAGCTGATTTACTTGACGACCACTGACGGCCTTAGCAAACTGTTCGACTATGGTTTGGTGCGATGACTTAGCCATAATGCCCGAATGATGATTTGATTGCTGGCTGCTTTTCTATCCGTGCGAGTTAGTGAAAGAGTGATTTTAATTTTTTCTTTTTTATATTTCAACGGCCTCGAACATCGTGTGCATTGTCGGAAGAGAACTTAGCGAAGCGATCGGAAAATAAAAAGGAAATAGCTGCTTATAACATTTATTCTCGTCTGTGCTGATCCCTACCTCACAACACATTTTGCGATGTATTTTCTCCTTCATTCACTATGCATGCACATATAAATCGACGTTTTTTTTTGTCGATCAATATGGTGAAGTTAGCCGAGAGCATTTTTTTTCCTACATATAGCGATTATATAGCCGTTCGGGTACAAAAAAAACTTTTTTCTCAGTTCCTATTCCGGTGGCATATGCAGTCAAAAAGTTGATTTGGCTTTATTTGTATCTCGATCAGAAAACGCACCGCAGCATAAATGAATCATTTCTTCTAACACTTTCATTCACCTTGTTCTTTTAAGTCACTATAGCCAGTATAAGTTTATCTAAAACCTTCAGAAGATAGAATTCATGCAAAGATTTATTTGTATGTATTTTTTGATGGGCAGAAGAAAATATGCAAGTTGGCTTCACTTATGTTTGCAATCTCATTCTACTTCAGTTTAGCTTCAATGTTACACTGTCTCTTCAAAAACCAAAGGCAACACAGATGTACGAACTATTTCAAAATATCTCTTGTCGATTATGGACCAGGAGCTTATTCATCGATCGTGAAGATGTTATGTCTCAACAGTCTTCTTCTTCTTATGCGTGTAGGATACGCACAGATAGATTCAATATAGTCAACATGCTGATATGAATTTCAATAAAGTATTTAAAATGATCAACCTATTGAAGATTGGAAAACTCCATCAGAGAATAAACTTTGCTCGATGCACTATAATTCCCGTTTGTTTCTCATTGAGATATAGATATATATATATATATATAGGAATCTCTAATCTCAAGTCTTAAAGGACCCAGATGCATGAAAAAGGTTTGAGAATTTGAGTATGTTTCTGATGATTCACCGACTCGAGTTTGAACAAATTTTTAAAAGACAGCTCCGGTATAGTTCTCGGCCAAAATATTCCCTACTCCTATCTTTTTAAAGGTTCCACGCCGCGAGACAAATATATACTTTCATCTCACACATCGTCCTACCCCTTCCTCGCCCACATAATGTTTGGACTTTATTTGTGTCCCTGAATCAACAAATTAGTACATTAAAGCGTGATTGTGCACTTGATGAATCAATAATAGAGCAGGTGTGGGTGAAATCAAGGTTCACACCTAGTCACAATAACAATCACATCTGTACTCGCACATACTCTCAAGAATTTGAAATGAGTTATTGGTCACGAACGTCTGATACCTTGAAGTCATCTGGCTAAGCTGACAGCTCTGGCCGGCGTGAGAAAAATCAATACATTTTCTAGTAACCCAACTATTTACTTCAGCACGAACAACTATCGAAATATTATTTTGAAGACAAGAACCGAATTGTATATAAGTGACATCTATAACATTATATGAAACTAGAATATTCTCCACAACCAATAGTTCTTTGATCCTCGTGAACATGTATTCATTGGTTTTATTGCATACAATATTCTTTTTTTTTTCTGAAGATATAGTTCTAAATTTTTCTTAAATATTGATAGATGGTCGCAAAAACGAAAAAATCAAGATCACAAAGCTCTGTTCCAAATAAATCGGAACTTCTTTTCAAAGTAGGCAAAGATATACCTAAATGGTATTCGTTTGAAAACTCCTCCACACTTTTTTCATCATCAAAAAACATCAATGATAAACATGATAAAGAAAAATGTCAAGAAATCTATCGATTAGAATGTGATCTCTATCGAAAACTATATCAACAAGATCAATCATCTGATTATCAATGGTTACAAACATCACTTTCAACCACATCTAAAGTAAGAGTATTTATTTCATTGAAAAATATTTCATTCTTTTATATTTCAATAATTTTTCTTAGGATCGTCTTGCTGCTCTAGTTACATTAATTCGTCGTTCACCAATTCATTCTATCAAAGAACTAGAAAACTTGGTTAATCTCCTACGATCTAATATTCAACATCGTCGTGATGCATTAACAATAGCTGAGATTCTTGAAGATGTTTTTATTAATATTTATTTACCAGAAAATCGTCGTTTATTTTTCATTAATCAACTACCAAATCAACCGATTACAAAGCAAACAGCTGCACTTGCATTTGTTGAAGAAACAATTAAACAACTTTATTCAAATTTTATTGATTTACTTCAAGTATGTTATGAATAATTGAAGGGTTGAGGACGCATAAAAACATGTTTTGGTTCACTTATTTTTTTTATCAGAAGAAAACATAAAAATTGTCAAGTTTTGTAGCGCATAAGGTGGTAAATCTAACCGTATATTGATGTTGTCACGAAGTATTCAATTAGGAATACTTATGTCACTTACAAACTTGACAATTATCAGAAGATTGCAACGAGTTGTGAATTAAGGGAACAGACTCTTCTTCCGAAATAGGGTCATAAATCAATAAACTTGCTCACAGTATGATCAATAGAGCATGACTTGAGCAGCAGTTCGGTACAAAAATGTTTAATGAATGAACTTTCGTTGAGCTGAGAATGGACGGACAAGAGCATTTGAGCAGTCCGAATCGATAGACTTACGACCAGTAGCCAATCTTAGAAGCCTTATGTGTCTAAAAATGGAAATGTTGCCAAAACTTCTGTGCTAGTAGAATGCATGGCGAGCTACAAGAACATGTTTAATTTGTTCGAGAAAAATATAGTCACATGTTCGAAATCAAGACTCTTGTCTTCAAAAAGATCAAAGTGGCCATTTTTGACTAATATCAGCCAGATTTTGTCAAATTTTTTACTTTTTTTTAGTCAGAACAACTAATAGATTTGGAACCAACATCAAAAAAATGATTCAACCTATATATGTTTCGTATTGTTTAGACAGCTTTTATTTTCATGGAAAACTTCAACCCTAATCCTTCGCAGGGTTCAATAAAAATATAGCCACTTTTATATGTCTGAGGAAAAGGTTTCTTGACTTCAAATAAGGAAACATACTTCTTTTTGAACATAACACACATTTTCTTATGGCTTGTCATGCATTCTACTAGCGGAAATTTTGGCAATATGTTCATTTTTATTTTCTGACATATGAGGCTCCCAAGATTGGTTAATGGTCATAAATCTCTCACTTTCGACTGCACAAATGTTCTTTCTTGTGTATTCTTGGTCCAACGAAGTATTATTTATTTGATGTTTTAGTATCGAAATGCAGTTCACGTCATGCTCTATTGATGACACTATGTATGAGCTCATCAGCTTATGATTTCATCTGCACCCCTAATGTAAGACATCGCGGCAACATTAATACAAGGATAGATTCACCAGCTTAAATGCTACGTAATCTAGTAATTTTATTATTTCTTTGTGAGAAAAAAAAATAAGTGAACAAAAACAGGCCCTTATTTGCCCCTGTTCTATTCGATAATGTCGATTGAACTGTTTTTTTTTAGCAAATAGCTCATGATCCAATCGGTCAAATACGTATAAAAGCAATATCAATGCTTGAACGTTTACTATCTCAACGACCTGAACAAGAAAAACGATTACTTGAATTAATCGTTGATAAACTAGGTGATCCGGATTCAAATGTTGCTGCGAAAACTCTTCATTTACTCAATCAACTTTGTAAGAAAATTGAAAAAAAAAATATTTTGGTTTTGTCTTCTAAAATTATTATTTAACAGTGGAAAAACATCCGGGTATGAAAACTGTTGTTGTCAATGAAATTGAACGACTTCTTTTTCGACAAAATATTCGTCAAAGTGCACAGTATGATAAGTGAAAAAAATACAATTTTTCATTGTGTTTTATAAATTATTCAATTATAGACATTATGGTTTATGTTGTTTAACAGCAATAATATTTACAAGTCAAGATAATGATTTAGCTAATAAACTGATTAAAATATATTTTGCTTTATTTCGGGTAAAATTAAAAGAAAAATTTTATTTTTTTTATAGAAATTTTTTTTATTTGATTATAGCTATTTAGTGTCAAAGAAAATGTTAGTTCAAAATTTTTTGCAATACTTCTTGGTGGTGTGACTCGTGCTATTTCATTTGCTAAAGGTAAATAAACCAATAGCAAAAATAGGAAAACATTTATGTAGTGATAGATTAAAATTTTTTAGAAATTTTCGAACTATTTTTTGGTGTTCGATTATAATTTAAGAGAAGATATACCACAAAGTCATCATTAGAATTAAGTCTTCCTATCGAATAAATTTTATTTGGCATCTCGTTTTTTGCCAAAATTTTTGATGAGTTTCATCATCTTCTGCTTAAAAAATACACTTTTCTGATAGTACATTACATAATTCTTGAAGAAAATTTCGTTTCAAAGAGCATATGAAGTGGTAGAGCCCGTTTTTTTTCGGAATTCAAACTTTTTATTGTCATATAAAAAAAATACTTCTTTGAATGAATGATGAATAGGAAGTTTTTTGGACGTATTGAACTTGCCATCCTTTTCCTTCGCATAACATGTAAGAATTCAAGAACAGGGACACTGTAATCTAACATTCTCTTTCAAATTAAAGATAACTAAATCTATAGAATGAAGATCCACAGAGACTTTCGACTTGTCAAATGAGCTATTTTGAACTCCTGTATGATGAGTATCTTCCGAGAACATTATGATATACGGTTGAAAATTTCATATGATTTGAATGTATCTAATCCATGATCGAATTTCGAAGGAAAGAATTAACTTGAAATTCGCATTTTGGAATGGTTAAATCAGAAGATAATCGTTCTGTTAGTCTAAATAGAATAATAAATAGTTTCTTGTTGTTATTTTCTGGATAATTTTCTACATTAATTTGTATTCGTTAGTTAGACTAGTGAAATTAACACTAACAATAAATCATTTAAGCTTAAAAAGTCGATATCACAAGTAGAATCTGTCGGATTGAAATATTCGAATCCTAAACAGGAAATGTAGACATCAAAATATTCAATGAAATATCAATGCCATTGTAAGATGAGAAATAATTTATATAAGTTACTATTTACACTTTCTACTCGGCTTTTATTAGAATTATGTTACATAAATCGTCGAGTGATTCTTGTGTCCCTGTTAATTTATTCATTTAAAATGTTCGTATTCAAAAACAAAAGTCTTTTTTTCAAATATTGATAT
Source organism: Rotaria sp. Silwood1 (assembly GCA_905250075.1). Classification (NCBI taxonomy): domain Eukaryota; kingdom Metazoa; phylum Rotifera; class Eurotatoria; order Philodinida; family Philodinidae; genus Rotaria; species Rotaria sp. Silwood1. Next base: position 327,253 of record CAJNOP010000022.1, on the reverse strand, counting down.
GTCTTTCGTTCGTCTGCTTTCGACCGAGACATGCTGTTTTCATATCAACAAATCTTTCATCTATTCTTGTCATGTCATGTTAGTATGTGTGTCTTCTTTAGCCTTTTTCAACGATAGTCTTCTGTTTTTATACAATTATCATTATAATATTAGTATATAAAAGATAATATATAGATAACTAGACTAGATCGACGAATACAAATGACAGGTACAGGCAGACTAAAAAACGTTGATAACCTTCTATCCATAGACCTTTTAGAGCTCTTATCGGTATAATAAGTTATACAATAGTGCAGTTTTTTTAGCCCTTTCATGAAAGGATTACTTGTAGCGAAAACTTATTCATATTTAATGGACGAATAGTCTTTATTACAGTCTGTAAAAAGCTTGTGTGCCTGGAAATTCCAGTACCTTGTCGATTCTGCTCTTCATAACATAGATAATGATCAATATACGCGATAGAACAATATAAAAATAAATATGCGCGAGTAAATCAGAAGACATATGACATGTGTCTTTTCATGTGTAAAAACAGAACGAAAGCAAATATATGCAATATTCGTGTTTGATAGGTGCAATACTGTAAAACTTGAAAAAGAAAAGAAAGACGAAAGAATGCAGAAATACACAAGCCCTAAACTTAATGGATGAGCGTTCAAGGTCATGTACTAAAATTGCGTCTATGTTGCCTAACCGTCATCGTCGTTAATTTGTCTCTCATTATAATATACAGAAGCCGTCAAGTGCAATCGGATACCTATATCAAAAGGAAAAATGTCACCATCCTATATAGGAAACACCCGTCGCGAAACGTTTGTTTATTTGATTATATCATACCAATCTAATTTTTCTTTTCTCAGCTGGTCATTTATCTGCTTAAATAAACTATTAGAAATGTCATCAATGTGCATATACTCTTTTAATTAAAATTTCGATCTGTTTTATGAAACAATGTAGTAATTTATCGATTGAGGAAGCAAACTTGAATAGAATTGCATATGAGTACATCATTATGACATTTTTTTCAAACGTCTAGTCCTTTGTTAAATTACCATAACTAGTATTCATTGAAAAAGTCAATTGACTTAGTTGCATCGTGAATCTCTCGAACATAGAAATAACTAGCACTCTGCAGTTTTCAGTATTTGAAAGAGGCCAGATAACTTTATCAAACCATATAAAAGTCAAGATTGACCTTCTCAAACAGTTTCGTTGTCATGTTATCAATATTCTCCTGAAACTCTTAAAATCAACATTTTTAATTAAGTATTACACGGAAACACTATATTTTCAAAATATTTCTGATCTTCTGTCTGTAGTAATAGTCTTCAATAACATTTCATATCGAACCTTCTTTTGTCGAGCTTTTCATATCTGGAGGCGTATAATAATCGATTATAACTCAAGTGAATATTGTTTATTAGCATTAAAATAGATATAATAGATGCTCAATATTAAGGAATAACTCATAGTGATAAGAAGCAGTATTCTTTTCCTTTTTCTTTACCTTATGAGAAAATTTATTTCAATTGGAAATTTTAGTTGATCTGGATAATATAATTGAACATCTCAATGATTTATTTCGTATTGTTCATTCAACAAATTTTAAAACAAGTGTTCGAGCATTACAATTACTTTTTCGTATTGTTGAACAACGGTAAATATATGTATTTATTCAAAAAAGAAAACTATAGAACATTAATTTGCTTCGATTTATTAAGATCAGAAATCGATGAACGATATTACAATGCATTATATAAAAAACTGTCTGAACCAGAATGGAAAAATTCTAAAATGCTTTCAACATTTCTTAATCTTATATTTAAATCTATGTTAAAAGATTCCATGGAATCTCGCATACGGGTTAGTTTCATATGTTTTATAGAACAAAAAAAAATATTATTCTTATAGGCATTTATTAAACGTTTATTACAATTATGTCTTTTTAATGATGTACCATTTATTTGTGGTATACTTTTACTTATATCTGAAATTGTTAAACGACATGCTAGTGGTCAACGTTTACTTTTATTTTCTCAAAAAACTAATCTTCTATCATTAGAAAATGATAAAACAACAGAAGACGATGATGAAGAAGAACATTTTCATGATGTTGTTAGTGAAGATGATCAACCATTACAAATTGTGCCAGAAGTTTCTTCATGGAATCATAAAAATTTAAATAAAACAAATCAAAATCATTTGAATCATTATGATATATATAAACGTAATCCATTATATTGTGGTAGTGATTATACATGTTTACATGAATTAATATTTCTTAAAAACCATTCTCATCCAACAGTGGCATTATTTGCTCAAAATCTTTTCGATGTAAGAATTTTTTAATAATTTTGTATAATCTGATCTAGGAAAAGTGTTAAAGTACAGGAGTCAAAACTTAGATGACAGACGACTGTCCTAAACCATCAAACGTCATGACATACAATTATCAGAGACCTTCACAGACCGTAACAGATAACTTAGTAACACACCCTCGTCTTCTACATGTTGATATATGATGACAGACTACATATCAATAACGTTTTCTTACAATATATATATATATATATAATTATATAAATGACTTCCCTATCATATTTCTGGAGAATTAAGTAAAACCATGGTGAAAAAATGTATCTTAAAATAGATAGAATAAAATAATTTTTTTGAGATTATCAAAGTCAGCTATATTGTGTTTCACATTTTAATCTTGTAAGAATTACACTAATAGATTTTTATTTAGGGAAAATCTATTGATTATAATGGCAATCCATTGGTTGATTTTAATTCAATGCGTTTTTTTGATCGTTTCGTTTATAAAAATCCAAAAAAACAAATTACGAAGCATGGTAAATTAAAAACATTTTGATTCATCAGAATTAGATTATTGTTTCATTTGATTAGAACTTTTAAGAAAAAAATCTCGTCATGCTGCTGGTCGACTTTATTTACCTAAAGGTGTTAAAGCAGTAGCTGTTGATAGCAATGAATATACACGATTAAATCCAGCTCATATTCCAGCCGATGAACGTTTTCTATATACGTATGTTAATAATTTGTAAATTAAGAAAAAACAAATGATTAAATTTTGATATTTAGATTTATGAAAATGCGACAAGAAAATAGTGAATTAGCACAAGATAACAAGAAACAAAAACTATCTGACGAAGATATTGATGATAATGAAAGTATTTCAAGTGTATCCGATGATGAATTCGATAAATATTTAAGTAAGTTAAAGTTTAAAAAATAACTAAATATATAATATTAAAAGAAGAAAAGCTGTTGAGATTTGTAGTTGAAAGTATCTTTTCAAATGAATCCTTTCTTTTTTTTTGTACAATAATCAAAAAATGGACACATTGAAAATCTAAAGTAGCACTCAAGATTAAATGAGTCTAGTATCAGCGAAAAAAAAATTCGTCTATTTTCATAAAAGAGCAGTGAAAGTTCGAAAGTAAATATGTATATATTGAGTTGAAGGAGTAGTTATTATTATTTTTTCTTCTGTAAGGTTTCTATGATTCATTGCAAAACTACTTATTTGCACTTCATTGATCTGTTAGTAGAAACGAACAGAGAGAGAAAGAGAGCTTGAGTATCGATCGAAGTTCTCGTTTGTCAATTAAAATTTGAGCGTCGTTTATTTAGAATCCGAATGGTTCTTTGCTAAACTTTATTTCAGTCTTGATACATATTAGAGTTATGAATCGACTATGGAGTCTTCTTGTAATTTTTTTATGTAAACATCAAATAAAAGACATCGTTTTTGAGCAGAAAAAGTAAATATTAAAGTAAACAGTGAAGTAACTGTACCACTAGAAGATGAAAAATGATTTTTTAGCTTATTTAAGTTACTTTTCATACATTTTAATCAGTTTCTATTCTTATTATGTTACATAAATCGTAGAATAATTCTTATTGTTCTTTGATTTATATTTATAATTATATTGTCTTAATAGGGAAGAAGTTAATATGTTTCTTTGTATTCTTTTATCCGATTCATTTAAAATATGCTTTTTTTCTAAAACAAAGAGTTTTTTTTTCTAAATGTTAATATTTTCTTCGTTCTTCTATGCTCGATAGAGACATTTTGCATATACATCAATATATGCTCGGTATAATCATGGCATTTCAGTATATCTGGCTTCTTTGCCTTTTTTTTATCAAGATAGTCTTTAACTTCTCACGCAGCTATTATTATACTATTATTATGAAAGAAAAATAGACAGACAGGTCACGCCGATGAAATCAGATAACAGGTACATGCAAGCAAAAAATGTTTAGTCTTTGATGAGTGAAGCAAGCCTACGAAAAAATAAGCCTACTTGAATTTCTGATACATATTTAATAGTAAGCGATATTGAGAATTTGATATGTTATTGTGACAATATGAACATTGTTCAGTGCTTTAAATATCGATTCAACTTTAATGGGAAGTATAATATTAAAGAAAAATCTAGCAATTGATACATCAGAGATAATTATCACAAAAAGAAAAAAAAAATCTTATCACTGTCACGACAACAAACATGTACCAATAAATTTACATAATACTATAACTTTACGTATATCGCGAATAGTAAAATGACATGATGCAATTGTTATTCTGAGCATGTAAAAAGAAAAAATACTCTACCATATTAACGATAGTATCAGCATAATCATCAATATTTCGTTTCTGATGTCATTGATACTGTTTTATTATAATATGGAAATTGTACTTCAGAAATTATATAAATAATTTGATCAACAACTTATCAAAAGAAAAAACTCAAGAAGATTTCATAGATCATAATTAGTATATAAATCCAATGGTTTCTTTTCTTTTTTTACAAATAATTAACCATACTAAATAGCATAAACTATTCATGCATGACCTTAATCTTGTTGCTCATGATAACAAATCATTGTACACTTCTATATTTTTTGTTTTTATGCTCATTAGACCATTTTATGGGCGATATGGATAAAGACGAAATTGATCTTGATGAAGATGATAATAATAGTGTCCAAGACATTGCAAGGTTTGTCACAATTATTTGATGTTCTCTTTTTCTTTCTATGAAACTTTTTTTTTCTAGTACTGTTCAACGTGTTCATCGCCATGATGATGATGAACTAAAAGAAGATGATGATGATGATGATATGAATCATCGTCCATTTACATTAAACGATGGTGATGAATTATCCGATGATGAACAACTTGATGATAATGAACATGATACAAATAGTTATCAACATATTCATGATAATTTTAAAGTTGATAATGAACGAGGTATAAAAATTTTATTTATTATTATTATTTTTTTCGCATGATTTGATTTTAATTAGAAATGAAACAAATTAAATGGGAACTTGATCGTGAACGTACATATGCTCAAAGATCACGTCGTTATGATAAACATATTAAAAAGACAAGTAGACGAAAACCAAAATTAACTCGTCGTGAGAAACGTCAACAAATGAACAAACAAGTTATTAAAAAAAAAAAGAAACATGTTCATTTTAGTTGATTTATTTGTTAAAAAAAAGAAACGAAAAAGAAAATGTGTAGTAATCAATTGATTGCACGAGACTTCTTTTTTTTCATTGTTTTAAAATTGAAGTGTGAAAAGAAAAGAAAAAAAAGGCATTTAATAGATGTACACTTCTTTTCTATGTATTTGTTAAGTGTTAAACCTTGAACTTTTAGTACAATTGAAGCAAGAAAGAGGGAGAGAAAAATTATATATAAAGCAACTACAGAATTCTAAAGGCTATATGATAAAATTATTAGATTTTGTTGTTGTTGTTGTTGTTGTCTTCTATTCAATGAGAAGAAACCTGAAAGATCAATATTATTTGTAGTGATCGATGTCTTTTTTACCTTCAATATATACATATAGATCAAGGTTGACGTATTACTACTAGTCGTAGTTTATTTGCAGACATGAACAAAGATATACTTTATATTGATATCAGATGTAGAGTATGTACGTCGTTGAAAGTAATCGATATGAAGTACCTGAAGAAAAATTTTACTGGTTGATTCGATGACACACTGCAGCAGAAAGAACGAGATGAATGACCCTTATGAGACCAACCTACAACAACACGCACACTCATATATATTTATATATATATATATATATCATACTATGTATAGAGATGTATGGGTGGATGTATGTGTGGTCACTAGCAGTCAACGTATAAATTAGCCATTCCGGTGTTCGCATTCGGTAGATTGAGCACTAACGTATGTTCATTGTCTGACTTTTTCTCTTTTTTTTTCACTCTTATTGTGATTAGTGCTCATAGTGAGAACGAGGTTGGAGGGCGCGTTAATGTATCATCATTAGTATTGTATACATGAGAAAGATCCGATTAGGCGACAAAACGAATAGGCGAATGAAGTGATTATCGTTCGTCACTCATCTATGCTCGATTGCATTCTCAGACTGAATTATATTAATTCGGATTTTTTTCTTGCTTTCTTTCGAATGCAGTTCTTAAACAATTCATGTGAAAATGAATAATTAGTTACCTAGATTTTAATATACATATGCTTTTTTGTTATCTTAAATTTAGTTATTTTTAGCTTTTTTTCTTTTTATAACAACAACTGAGATATTTATTTATCTCGTTTTTTGTATACATTTGTGCTCTTTTCTTTTTGTCGTCATCATATTCTACGTCTCCTTTTGTGGTGTCAGTAGTTGCAACAACCACAACCATTCTCTACCTTACAACGCAAAAAAAAGAACGAAAATACTCTCTACTCGACTCGCACACATACATCACATACGGAAGAAAGAAGAGAGAAAGAAAGAAGGGAAGAGAGACAAAAAAAGAGGTTCGTTTTTCTCCTTCTTCTTCTTCTTCTTCTCCGCCGCGCTTGTTCTTCATCAACCTTCTCATCAGCCAGACGTCACTGGTGCTACTCGTCTCTTGAACTATTGTATTGGTCGTCATGATATCATTCTTCTTTGATGTTTGACCTGTCGTCAAATAAACGACGACAACGATAATTATGATGCGAAAATTTCGTAAAATATTTCATCCAAAAACGACGATATCAACAGCAAATAAAAATGAAAATACTCATACGTCGAGTAGTCCTGAAACGACATTGAACGACACATCTTTTGTTAAACAAAATTCACCATCCATTAACAATCATTTGTATACAGGTAGACAAAAAAAAGAATTCTTTTATAGATTTTTCTTTTCTTATTTTTTTTCTTCACTGAGATTACCTATCAAGGACAATTTTTTGTGTTTGTGAGATTCTTTCATCTGTTTTCTTTTCGTTTTATTTTAATTCATCATAGACATATGTATATATATGCAATTTTGTTATTTGTTTATTCTCCGAAACGAATTGTTTCAAACAATTGATGCTTTTGCATAGAATCACTAGTTGACTGAAGGTTAAATTAAAGTATAATTGAAAAAGGACATTAGTATCGATGTTGTTTTCGAAATTGTTGAATTCTTTTATTTACTATTACTTGAACTAAATTTATCAACATAAGATAAAGCGATAATTGAGTCGAAACGGATTGTGTCTACTGATTGATCGGACATAGTTTTAGTCACGCACATATTGTCCGATAGTCAAGCAGTTACTTACTTTGATCATTTAAGAGTAGCGGCCAGAATTAGACATGCACACACATCTGGAGGCGCTAGTCGACCGATATATTTTACTGATTTGTTCTCTCTCGCAATGACTGTATGCATTCTTTGCTACAACCGATATATATATAATATATGTTTGTGTGTTCTACGTATAACTACATTTCAACATTCTCATAAGATACATATATACAAGGGTAGTAATAGTCGTTTGGCTTCGGTATGATCGAGCGATGATTATGATGATGTGAGATATCGATAATAATAAAATGAAATATGTTCTTCGCCTTTTCATATATGAAACATATACAATGTTGAAATGTAAAATATATATAAATGAGTAAAATATGTATTCTTGCACGTTACTATATTATCATTAGAGTGTAAATTATAAGGGATGAAGAAAAGGAAGAAACGATATATATTTCATTGTTTGTCAGTCGATAATATCTCACGATAAACGTAGTAGAAACTTTTTTTTTGTTATAATTTACCCTTGATAAAAGTGTTTCGAAAGGATATGATTTTATTTGAGAATAAATGGTATACAAGACAAGGTTATCTTTCTTTTATTCTCAGTACTAATCATGATAAAATAGTTTCGTTTTTTTTCTTTTTTGTATTAATGAGAAAAAAAAGTTCGTTCGTTGAAGGTAAAAATGTTGCTCAAAATACAAAGAAACAAAAAAAACGATATATACTAGTGATTGGAAATAATTAAAAAAACTTTTCTTTCATTCTAAATAAATATATAATGACATTTCAATAGATGTCGTCTGATTTAGAATTATCGTTTTAGATATCTTTTTTCTTTTTCAATAGTTTGAATATTTGTAATTATCTTTATGAAAGATCATAAATTCGTATCGAACTTTGTAAGTATATGCAATATGAGCATTTGAAGTCGGCCATTTGATATCCATTTTACGGATCAAAATGGGATCGACTCATATCGACGGACATATATATATATATGTATATGAATTACAACAGATACTATTGAGATACTATATATATATGTATGAAGAAATTTAAGAAATGCATGAATGTTTGTAAAACAATCATTTTGACTGATATTATTTTAAAAAAAATATACAATTGTGTCTGATGGATTGAAGTCTTTGAAACGTTTCGTCTGACAAGAAATATATTCGATCGATTGGATGGAAAATTGTGTCGTAATTGAGAACACATAGTGTGTTGAACAAACATACGATCATTATATACAATGAGAGAGGTATAGCGAGATGACGATGCATAGTAGTATGGGTAGTTGTATTGATAACCTCTTTCTCTTATGTGTCAAGGCGTTCACCATTTATATTGAGAAAGAAAAAGAGAAGCATTACTTCGTCTTCTTTTTCCGTTTTGGTGAACAGAGACATAGATACTCTAGCGTCCATTTCGACGTTGCTCATGATTCAATATGATGAGTGATACAGCATAAGCGAGCAAATGAAAGAGAACAACAACAAAATCTCTCACTATTACTTTTTACCTATTGCTTGTTCATTTTTGTTGAATAACAAAAATTACGACATTGCATATTAATACTCAGATAAAAAATATAAATCTATTCTTTTTTATTGCTCATTTGTCGTTACTATTGGTAGCTTATTTAAATGAAGAATTATAAGCGTAAACGAGCAAAAAAAACAGCCATCATACAACAAGGTGAGAGATTTTGAGAATAAAATGAAATAAAATATGAAGTGGTATTAACCAAAAAACCAACAGATCTTTTTTCCTTTTTAGAAAATTATTGTTTTTCATTATTTTAGACTTACCTGATCTTTTGATTATCACTGATTGTGATATAGCGAATGAACATAAGAAGAATTATACTTTCTTTTTAATGTTTCTATATAAAATATTTTATTCATATAAAAGTTCAAGGGAAAAGTCTTATCATGGACAATCAATATTTAATCAACAGGAAATGATCCTTGTTTCTTGTTCTTTCTAAGAAAAAAAATATAATTAAAATTCAAGGTAGAATAATCATAAAGAAAAACAAATCAAACAACATTTCGATGATAAAATTAGTCCAAAAAATATTTTGAAACACATTTAAAGAGTATTATTTTTGAAAATTATATAATAGAATCAAAGCATTTTTTTCTTTATAATTCTAAATGTTTGTTAATCGCGTACGTTTTGTTTGATTCCAAATCTAACTAAGAATTGTATTAAAATACATGATTTATGTACACACGTGTTGTATATCTAAGGATTAATCGTTGATCGAAACCAGATAACATATATTCGTTAATTTTGATATTCGAGTATATATTGAGAATAATAACGAACGCATAGATGCATTTTTCTTTCTTTCTTTGTTTTGTATGTTTTTAAGCCACTGACTCTAGTTAGATTTTACCTCTCTGTTTTCTTTAGTGTCCGTGAAAGAAAAAATATATAATGATAAAATGATTATTTCTTTACAAACAACAGACATAATGACAGTCATGCCGTCGAGTAAGGCTTATCTTAAGACTAGTCTTTTATGTGTGTATAAATTTGTTTTGTGAAGGTTAGAGAAACTGCGATTAACTTCTAACGGTAAATTGATAGTTTTGCAGTTTTCTTTTTTTTTTACCTATATAACGATACTCTATGCCAACCAGCTGTTGTTCATTTTTTTTCCTTTGAGAATATGGTGACAGGTTGCACATTCATTGATTGATCCAGACAGTTTTTTTTTGGTCATATAGTTAAATGAAATTATCGTTCGTTATGAGGAAAGATAAAAAGACAATGAAAGGTTCCTTTTTTTCTTTTGTAAAAATGACAAGATTTAGACTACTATTCAATTTATTTCTCAATAAATCACACGATTAGGGGTTTTCTTTTTCTCATTTTCTGTTTGCATATAAAACCACAGTCATTTTGACGGAGCATTACCTTGAAAACAAGTCAAATATTCACTAATACATATCAGTATACAACTTACCTGGAAAAGTATATTAAGACTGAAAAAACGAATAGTTACAGCAGTATGAGATGCTCTATTTTATTTTTTGTTATTAACACAATGATATGGTGGTTATGGATGCTTCTAGTTTTCCTTTTAAAGTTTTTACTTTATTTGTGTTGTAAACTTTATACTTACGCATGGTATATCATCATAAATGTCTACTATCTTGAAGCGAGTAAGATTTCTTTTTTTTTCTTTCTTCGTCTGTTTTCCTCTTCTTCATTTTTTTTCATACTCGTAAATAGTTAAAAAAATGTAATGCATACACTAGATACCTTATAAGATGCGCGTCAATGGCATAATTTGTTTTTGATAGGTAACTTGAAAAGAACTAACGTATATACGAACCAAGAAATAGATTCAGCCAGTTAAAGTCTCTGTCATCGTTGTTGTATATGTATATGATAAGGTCGACATATTTCTTTCAATCGTAGTGTCTCCTTTTCTCGCTTCCTCCAATCACCCTTCATTCATTTTTCACCGTCTACCCTATATGTATAAATATGTACGTACACAAATAATACTGCTCATCTCTTCTTCTTTTTCCTCCTACTCCTCTTCGTCTTCTTCTCTTCCCTACTTGCCAGAAACACAACAATTATTATTGATAACAGTCGATAACTGATGTGATTGGAGTTTTTATTATTGACGGACATAAATCTTGATGAGTTGAACTCGGGTAAGTTGTGCAAATGATTAGTTGTTATAGACGGCCTCCTGCAGTGTTTATAGCAGTGTTACTGGTCATTTATACGGTTTTTTTTTTGTTCGAAAGAAAAAGAAAGAACGAAAGTTTGAAGAGTATCCAATTACTTTTCATCGAACATAGAACTAATGATACAACAAAAAAATTTTATGAGTTGTTCTCATTCAGCTTTTGTTCAATATAGGATAAATACTAAAAAAAAGTCAAGAACAACTCTTCAGTCTTCTTTCTGTTTCTATCAATATTACTTATTCAATTAAAGCCTACTACTTCGATAGTAGATTTTGTTTTGCACTTGATGTATGTATGTGTCAACAGAATTCAAATGACTTATTTATTGTCTTTTATGATAAGAACGATAAAGAGAAAAATCTTTTATTCACTAGTTTTTTATTTCGTTTTCAAGAACGACAGTATGTAGAAAATTGAAATTATAATCACCTATATATATATAAAGTGACCTTCTCACTTTCATATAAATTGAACAGCGGCTAAGTCAACATAGTCACTATCGATATAATATTTGTTTTGATATTATTTTCTCACAATTCATATTTTAACATTTAGAATCACCTGTTAGTAGTACAAATCCTACTCAATCAAATTCAATATCATCAGGAGACGATTTATTACCTAGCGTACAGTATGCAAAAATGCGTATTATATCATCACCTGTCTTTCAATTACGTGACATAATACGTGCTCTATTAACCTCGATTCCACCATCATGTGATCTGATTTCAACATTTTTAACTTATGGTCAAGCATTAGGTGCATCAACCATCCATGGATATCTTGTTGATCGTTGTTATGATACACAAACATTAATAAATGATGAGTTTTCATCATATCAAGGTGTTGCATTATGTATAACATATGATGCATTATTAAGTGAACAACAATGGGAAGATGTATTTGGTATTCATGAAACAACATCAACAATATCAAAAACAGCATCATCATTTTTTCATTTAACAGATTTTTTATGTATATTAAGTGGTTCACGTGTTGTTTATTATGATCCAAATGAACGTATGATAAATGATGAACGTGCTTATGTATCAATATTTGATCTCGAAAATGATGATATTGAAATGTTTCAAGATCAATTTTCACCATTAGATTATTTTTTATTAAAATCTAAAACATTTTATCATGGTACATTAATACGTTTACCATTACGAACAACATCTACAGCACAAATAACAACACATATACAAACATTAGATGATATTAAACAACAAATATCAAGATATTTTCATTTAAACGAATCATTTATGGAATTATTATTAACACAAACAAATATAAATACAATTGAATTTGATTATACAAAAGATTTTCAAGTATTTACAAAATTTTTATCTATTGATAAACATTCATTAACAACAATCCATGATGCTCAATCAACAACACAACTCATCCATATGACATTATCTAAACAAGCTGATGATATAAATACAAGGTTAGAAATTTTTTGTCTTCATTTCTTATAATAAAGATTGATTATTAGCTTTATATATTCAATACGTAGTTCTTTATTTAATCTCTTTTAAGGTTTCTTTTTATGCAAATAAAACTATAAATTACGATGAATAGTGAGGATACAAATATAAAATGACTATGAAAGAGAAAAATCATTTAAATCATGTCTTATAAATATTCCTAAACAATTACATATATATATAGAACCGAGATTTCTAATCTGAAATAAATTTTCATAGGACTAAAACTTTATTAATATATAACTAGATATGATCTAAAATGATATGCGTCTTAATGGCTTAATGAAAACATTCTAACAATTTTCATTCTTCTTTTTTCAAGTTATATCTCAATTAAAGAAGTATCCTCAAAAAGACAAGACGGTATAGCTTTTTTCTGAAAAAAAAAGAAATACATTAGTTTTTGTCAAGAGAATTAGGTACACACACTTGACGATTGACTTGTGTGGAAAAGTACTGTTGTACTCATAGAGTAATAAAAAACAAGCTACACATTCAGATAAGAGTAATAAAACTTCTATTCAAAGTTTTTCGGTCAAAGAAAGGTTATTTTTCAGAAATAATAATTTTTTTTACTCGATTTTCAAAGTTGAGCAATCTGCAGTGACTGATAGTTTATTCAAATTTTTTATATTTCTTTCATCGAAGAAAGGTCTATTTCAAAATAATTGTTGAGTTTAATAAAACTTAACTTAATCCTAAGAAATAGGTCCCTCGCAATGAAAAAAAAATTAAACTCGAACATTTCAACAAAGTACCTGAACGTTTGAATTTCCTTATCGCAAAGATTTTTCGTCAAGATTTATAGGGTAGTCAAGGTTGAGTGGCTCCATTGCTCAATATATATCCACAATTTACTATGTTCAAATCTCAGTGTCACTGGCCTTAAACACTTGCTCTTGTGCTTCATAATTATGCGTGAAGAACTGAAGAACGCTGTGTCAGACTGGTCTTCTAGTCGGAGCTACGGTTAGTATTAAGAGTAGGGAAGATATCGAACAACTGGATCTGTCATTAGGCAGCACCTCATACTGCCAAATAGCTGAAAGGTAGAAATATTCGACCTTCTTTTTTTCGAATGCTTTGCAAAAAGAAAGTTGTTATTTTCGAAAAACATCGTTGCATGGATTCAAAAGTTCGACTTGAGATAGTAATACTCTAACCCTCTTGATCACCCGATATCCTCAAAATGTACTAAGATACTGCAAGTTCCAAACTTACACTATCATATTGGTTTTTTCCTACTATTGTTTGCCTTATATATATAAAAATTCAACTAACAGCATCTGTTGTTTGCATTAAAGATGATAATTGGACATAACACCAAAAAAAAAGTATCTTCGCTCAAATATAAAGATACAATGTCAGAGTTATCATGAAATGATGAAATAGGATGAAAAAACAACAATACATTTTGTTCATCTTTCTTTGAAAATCACTGAATACTGAATGCTCCAAATATGTCAACTAAAAAAAAACAATCGTAATTTCATACAATCGATAAAATATTTGTGTTGTTGAAAATCAGTTTCTCGTATCATCAAATAATTTTTATTTATTCATTTGTTTTCTTTTTATTTTAGTAATGTATCTCGTTGGTTATTATCAATTTATAAGGATTATAATGAAAACGATAAACATGAAATGCAATTAAAACTATTGCTTCCCTTAATACCTTTTACTCCTTCATCAGAAACATGTATGTCATCAGTCGTCTCCCGTAATTATCAATCAATACAAATAACATCATCACGAATACTATATTATTGTATAATACCATCATTAAACTCTTTATCTAAAGATGATTTATGTACACAATTACGTCAAATAAAATTTCCTCAAGCATATGCTTTATTTTTAAAAAATTTATCAAGATTAATAAATCCAACAACAACACTAAATATATCAATTGATCTTATTTGGCAATTAATGCCTGATATTGATGAACATCAACGTTTAACTAATGATAATCAAAATTATTCCTTACAACAACAATATCTTAAAATGATTCATAATCTTATACCAGACATTTGGGTAGAAATTGGTAAGATTTAAAGAAAAATTCTATTGAGTTAAACGCATTAAATTCCTACTATCGAAGACGAGTGGATTAAAAATAAATAAATTCGTTCATGGTGTTATCTTGATACAATTATCTCATAGTTGTAGAAAAAATATCCATTTACATTATTATGCGTTAGGATTCATGATTAAGGAGATTCTACCGCCTAAAATGTCCGATGTTCTGTTAGTTTTTCACAGGTTCGTAGTAATTTATAACAGAAATCAGATTTTAAGACACCATTTCCTTTTCTCTGGTAGAAAGTGAAATAAAAATAAGCAGACAATGTCGTTACGAAGTGAAGACGATTGGAAACTAGATCCCATCGTGTGAGTTTTCGGGTTTAAAAATTTTGGCCTTAATGGGTTATAGTTGTCTGATAAATTGATGCGATGGCCTAGTCATCGAATACAAAAAAACTGAAACAAAGTTCCTCGTATCTTCGGGGAGAGGAGGACTACCCAGTACTAATTAGAGAATTTTGTTGAGAAGATTAAAATAACGTTCGACCAGGTTTGATTCCCAAATATTTGGTTCGAACAAATGGTGGTCTAGTGGCTAATTCGCTGTTCCGAAAGGTGTTAGGCTATTGTGAGTTTCGTGCTTTCTTCCGTTCGTGGTCACCAATGTTATAAGTCAAGGATGGAAACATTTTCTACCGAATTTTTTTAGCTCCTTTTCACTTCTAATAAGATATCGACAACCCTATTCTATGCATATACACAGTGCTTTTACATGATTGTTTTGCAAGTGAAAGTCAAGGAAACATTTCATCTAAAAACCATATGTATGACATTTTCATATTTTTATGATCATCTTGCCAATTAGAATTATGATGAAAGATCAGTTTCATCATGATTCACTCACGAATATCAAATGTTTTTATCGTTTTATAAGATCGTCTGGTGATGAGTGTTCTAATTTGAAACTGATCAATGTACAAATAAGAACGAATGAGACAGTGATAAATCCTTGTCAAAGATGAAACTGTCATCTCATAATTACATAAATTCTTTATGTTCTATTCAAGTTTCATACAAATTTTATTTGCGCATATTACTGTATATTCATGACTTTAGTTTATTAGATTTTGAAGAATAATAGTTTAAATATCAAGTGATCATATAAGAGATGCCCTTCACAGCTAAAAACCTGCTGCGATGATAGAAAAGAAGAGTTCGTATATCACTGTCGCAATGGTATTCAAAGGGAATGTTTCCAATTTCACTGCTGTTATTAATTCATGAGGCTAATCAAATCTCAGAATATTACATTTGTATATACTGAAATTCTGTTCAAATTCAAACATTTTTAAAAATATCCTTGAAAAAAACACTGCTGTCAACGCTACGATGAACGTCTTTAGATCATTTACAGTCATTATTGATCTTACAAATTAGTTAAAGACTTTCCAACGATATATTTATCATCTGAATTCACACGAATCGTTTTCATAATTAAAATCTATCGCTATTATATTATCTTGTACTTTTTGACATTTTATAACTCTCTATAGGTTTCATAGTGTCTCCAGATGTTATCAATACAATATTTTTTTGCGAATTAATATTCTCATACAAAGAGATTTAAAATTGGAATGTATTTCTTTCGTTTTTTTGTCAAGTATTATACTTGAACAAATTCGCTTAATAAGAGGTTGCAAATATGTTTTATTACATTACATACGTTTACAATAGTAGAACAATTATTATGTTCATCTTTTGCATAACAAATTCAGAAAATAAGTGATGCGAAAGAAAAGAAAAGAGTTCTATATATGTAGTCGTGACCGTAACATTGCTTTCTAATTGAAGTATCTGTGATCGAAATAATATTATTAATCCAATAATCATTTTGAATATTTTATCTACTGCATGATTTATTTATTAAATTTTACACATTCGTATTTTTTTTATATAATGGAATTCGACTCAATTTATAAACTTTTATTGAACTAAAAAGGTCTTTTTTTTTTTGTCTTTAAGGTAAACAAGAATTATTCTATTCAGCTACCGATGGTTGGGGTTATGTAGCTATAGAAGACATGATTATTAATAATGTTGAAGCAGGTCCAATACAAGATGTTCTTACATTTGTATTTTCTGAAGCTAATGCTCCTATTGTTATTCTACCGTCCCATGTAATTAATGGTTTATGTAAATATTCTAATAAGCATTATTTACAAGTAATGACACCGTTTCATGCATCAGAATTACTAGCAAAAAACTCATCAATATTTTCACGTTTAACATGTGAACAAAAACTTTCATTATTAACATATATTATATTGAATGATCCTGATCCAGGTCTTGTACTTGAATTACAATTATTACCATTAGCTAATAATGAATTTATAACATTTCAAGGAAAACAAGCATCGATTATTTATATAATGGATCGTAATTCAGATTTTTTAAAATTATTTCAAGATAAAAACTATGATAAATTTTTAAATCCAAATATTGATAAAAAATTATTTGATATTTTATCATCAGAAATTTTTCAAGGTATGATTTGGTTTTCTTTCGTTGTATTGTATTCCACATTTTTCTGATAATTTCTGTCTTTCTATTTTCTTGATTCTATCCAAAAAAGAAAAAGATCGTTATAAAATGGCACATTTTCCTTCTTCTCTTCTTTTTTTTCTGTTGTCGACTTCTTATTGCGGGCGTTTCTTTTTTTTTTTTTTCATATATATTCAAACAACGACCATACATAGAAAAGAGAAAAGAAAATAGTAGAGAATATAGAATAGAGGAAAAAAAAGAAAATGTCTCAGTGCAACAAACCGAACGACGACCTCCAACTGGCACTACATACGACAACGACATTAGTGCTAGTGGCGATAGAAAGTTGTTTTTTTTTCTAACTAACAGTGTGTGGAGGTTTTTGAATTCCATATGTATCGGTCAAATTATTCTAATCGTTACGTACCAACGCAACCATCAGACAATAGTCGTCGATCTATATCGGCTTCACCATCACCTTATGATCGAGGTAATAATGAATAATAAGTAATGAATGGGAAGCTTGACACATTTACTGGAGATTGAATGGTTTCACATATTGACTGATGAAATAATGAAAGGATGACTTTATTTGTCCATTGATATAAATGATTCTGTTTTCTTTTTGTAAAAGAAAATTTTATGAAAGTTTTAATCGGACTTGTTTATGGTAGTAGTTTCTATTTGAATGTTAGATAAATAGTATGATGACATTTCTTATTTGTTACTATTAGCTGTTTCTTAGGATTTAATGTATACGTACGTCTTGCAGATATCTATAGCTAATAAGAAAGTAAATCTCGATACATCGACTTGTAATGAATAATAAGGGAATAATGTTCCTATAAGTTATCTAGAATAATTGATCAGTTAGAATAGATTCGCCTGGACATTGACGCCATTTTATAGCCAGCTAGCAATGATGTATGTATGTCTATCTTTTTGATGTTCAGAGAATGGAGAAAAGAGATCAATCGTGTCTATGTGAAAAGTTTCTTTTTTTTTCTTTTCCGACCTAATCCTAGTGTGACGTGTCTTTGGGCAAGGTTAATAAAACATACTCAATCGATCATCATCATCGTCATCATCATTTGTATGTTTGGAAGCAAACAAACATAAGGAGTGTGAAGCCAAGGTGAAAATGGTTCATTCATGTATAGTATTTAAGTGTTCATCTATCTATATGGTCAATGAATTAATAACTGATGCGCACATTTTGATTATTTCGTATATTTTACTGTAATTGAAGCATATTTCGAACAGAGAAAGGATTGAAACAAAAAAGGAAAAAGTGTGACGTTTTTTTTTACTTTAACAGATTCTTTTTTATTCTCTAATGATTAAAAGAAAGATGTTTTTTTACTGATTATAACTGTTTATATACATTGACTAGCACAAACTATCTTTGCTAGATAGACATCCATGAATAATATATGAGAAAAAAATCAATTTTTTTCTCTTCATTGCTCAAAAACGATAATATCATATGTCCAACCGTTCATACCCGTATATACATCTCTATACAGAAAATATTGTACTATATCGGCATCCTACGTGTGATTTGTCACCTATTATTATTTTTCTTTTTCTGGTCTCTTTTTTCTTCTCTTTCTCGTCGTCCCTGTCTCTTTCTCTCTTACTCTGTCATTCTCTCAGCAATTCCTCAATATTAAAAACAATTGCAGTTCAAAATTTTACTTATCCGGTGCTGGTTGGTGGCTTTAGTAAGCACTTGAATACGCATACGTCGCGATACTTCTTTTCTTCAACTTTCTTTTGTGTACACTGCATTCATACACATTTATGTGCAAAATTTTTTTCGTAAGATCTCGATATGTATTATCAAATTGAAAATTAATTTATCCATGCTGATCCGTGACCAAGCAAAACAACAAAGTAGACAACGAAGAAAAATATATACCTACGATTATCACTACCAATACCAGTAAAAACAATAATACAAAACAAAATAGAAGACGAACAAAAAGAAACTTAATTTCTATTTTAAATTGAATAGCAAAGGTGTTCATTTTTCTTTCTTTTTTGTCTTCTTTTCTCTTCAATTATTGATATTCAAATGGGTAATACTACACATTGTTCAACAAAACCCTCATCGCCTTCGAAAAAGACTTCACCTATATATAAACTTCAAACAAATAGTTCATTACCAACTAATGTTCATCATTATAAAGAACAAATTCATTCTCAACCACTACTTTTTCACTTTACATGTAAAGGTAATATGCTCATCTCTATATTTATTAGTGTTTTACTAATATCCATTGACTAATCGAAAGTACTTCGAACAATTTCGAAGAATTTTCTCCTTATTACTTTTCTCATTTATTTGATTTTGTCTATGCATATTCATTCTAATTGAACGTGACACATATTAGTATATATAAATTGGAAAAAAAAGACTAAATTAAATATACATAGGACCTTTACTTTACCAAAGAAAAAAAACGAATACTTTCTATATATACATATAATATATCGATTAACAAGAGAAAAGCATGATGTAACTTAATGTTAAATTTTTTTTGTGACCAAATAAAAAGAGAGAACTAAGTAAGCACCTTTATGAAAATCGAACTCTGTAATTAGAGTCGTTAGAGGTGGAGCATTGAATGAATGCATAAATTTTATATGAACATATCAATCAAGATTAGGTTGGCGACCTGTCAATTGTAGTATTGTATAAACTAAAGGGAGGAGTTGAAAAAAAAACAAACGAAGAAAGATTTCTATCAACTATTACATATTATGAAGTCGTTCAATTCTTTTTAAGTCCTAAGAAAACATCATACACAAGAAATTCTTAAGTTTTTGATAAGTATAATAATGAGTATCTATGTTTTTTCCCTTGTTATCGAGTAAAAGAATTATAACGACTGTAATAAAATTTATCAAAGAATGCTGTAGGCATCTAATGATTCTATGCTATTCATTTATATGATATTATTCATGAAGACTTGATCGAAAGTATAAGATAACAACAGAATACTTGATAAGTATATGTCAATACAAAGTCATAAATACAAATTCGAAACTACAGAAAAGATTATTCGTTTTAAATTCTACCTAATTTCTTTTTTTTATTACATATTGTTGTTAACTCTTACTCGTATGATAAAGATTTGAAAATGAATATGACTTTTCTTTTTCTTTTTTCTTTCTTCTTGTGATATTCGCATTTTGATATAACATTTATGACTGTAATTATAACCATATGTGTTCAATAGGTCTCTTCTAATCATATGACATTGAAAGGTTTTTATTTCACAATAACCGGACACATTTTCCAAATGTCATTAGGCATATTTTGCTTCTTGTCTGGTACTTTCTTTTTTTTATACATCAGTTATATGCAAATATTCAGGTGTTCTGATAAAGAAATATGAAAAAAAAGAGAAAAAAAGAAATGAGCGAGATTCGAAGAAGAGAGAAAAAACAGAGTGTACAAAAGGACGACAAGAGAAAGAAACGATATGTATGTATGCATGTCAAAAGGAGCAAGAGAAAAGATCCTTTTGCTAAGATTGTATTATAGTGAATAGGCTCGAAGAGTCCGCCTTCTTGTTCTTTCACTTTTTTCTTTCACTCGTCAATGGCATCAGCCTCTGGCACTACAAATCCATCAAAAAAACGTAATTCGTTCTTCAGTAATTTTTTGTCATCAAAAAATTTGTCGATATTTCGAAATAAAACATCTACAACAACCAATAATACGAAAAATGTGTCAAAAGAATCTCAACATTATAAATCACAAGTCAATGTAAATACACAGCAAACGCCAGTACATATGTGTATTGGTCGTGGCTGGCTTAAAAAACAAATAAAACGACCAATATCACTAGATCTCGATCTGGTCAAAACTATTGTACAACAATCGCCAATAAACAATAATGAACAACTACTTGAAGAGCATCAACAACCGTTAAATAATATCGGTACGATAATGGATCGCTTGCCTGTTTTGTATATTTATCTCTTCGTAGGAAATAGCAAAGAAAAAATAACAGATAAGGCGGAGATATTAGTTGCAAAACAGATAGTCGACATGTCGATAATGCAAACGGGTAAATACATTTCTAAACAACATACATATCCTTGGGAGTGTCTATAGTTAGAAATAGTTTGAATAAGTCAGATTTTTTTCTTTTGCCTTTGTGTTCGAATCAAAAAAAAGAAAACAGACTACAACAACACAGCACGCATCATGTTGATGTGTACATACTAATATTTAATCATTCTTATTCAATTTTTTTTTGCGTTTTTTTTTTTTTTTGTTAAATTTGATCATATGCAAATTGATAATAGAAAATGATCTATACGTCAATGCATTTCAAGTGATGCATTTTGTATGTTAGTAAAGTGAACTTGAAAAATCAAGGCAGAAATAATTGAAAAAAACGAAAAAGAAAAGAGAAAACTGAATATAGAAATAGTCTTATGTAATTACGTATATTCCAAGTGTCTGGTTATTTTCATTATATTTTACATAGTTTTGTCCATAAAACTAGGACAAATATTAAAGTAAAGATGAGATCATGTATATATAAATAATAAATTGTCTTGATACACGTTTCACTAATTTCTTGACGAATGTATTAATCCATTTGTTCTGTAATATATCTAGACATAGAAAGTTTCAAGAAGTTTTCTTTTTTAATTATTCAAAATAATGTTGAATAAAAAGAAATATTACCACATCAGAATATTTCATCATCCACACATATAATGAAAAATGTTCTATTGAAATTAATATTTCGAACTTGTTCATTCATACATCAGACAAGGCAATTACTATCAACATGGACACATATTCATTCGCAACGGTTATGTTTTAATAATGATAGTGTATTCCTTGATTGAGAACCATCATCTATTAAAGTAATGAACTAGTCTCAAGGTAATCAGTAGACATACAAATCAATTTGTCTCATTTTATATAAACATAGTTCAAGAATTTTTTGTTTTTATTGAAGGTTACTCTATGATGCATAGTAGCAGAAAGAAAAACAAAGATAAATTAATATCTATAGAATATGTTTACTATTTCATTATTATGACATAGAAATTTTTCTTTTGTAATAATCAATATATAAATAAGCATCTATTGAATAATTCAATTACTTTTGATTTTTAAGTGCTTCATCATTTTTAGCCATTTGTAAATTGTTTTTATTTCATTTACCTTTATAAAACATGTGCATGTCAAAGATTACGCAAAAATCTCAATCACTATCATCTTATAACAACTTCATTATGTGGTGACATTACACAGTTTTGTCGTACTAGTGCAATGTTAGCATCACCACAAGAATAGTAAATATATAGAAAAGAGAAAGAATGTGATGGTATTACTCTTCTTCTTCTTCTTCTTCTTCTTCTTCTTACTCATAAATACGTACTGCTCTTCTTTTCTTTTTCTGTCTCTCTTTTTCTCTTACCCGTACTGGTCCTCCCTCTCATCACCCACATCAATTGCGTTTGCATATATACTCTCTCCCTTTCCTCTTATGCATATACGTACAGATTTTTTATGATGACGTCCCTGTACATGCGCCGTCACTCTCCTACTACTCCTCTTCTTCATCACGCGGACGACGAACAAAGAAGAGAAGAAAGTGAAGATTGAGGATGATGATTACATTCATTGTCTAGCCTGAAATAAAACTACGCCACATATATTGTGTGCTCAAACATAGATAAAATGGACTCAAGATATCGTTTTTCAGCAAATATACCAAATCGTTATGACCAAAGATCAAATAATAATCATCCGAATCATATGAATAATGGAAGTCGTTTAACTCCAACATCCACTCGTTATTTTCATCGAGTTTCACCCATATTTCCTCCTCATCATCAACAACGTCTTCATAATCCATCATCAGTATTATCTTCGTCATATTTGGGCCCATTACAACAACATCGACCACGCTTTCTTTCCACATGGGATCTTACTCCAACGCCTACTATTTATCTTTCGTCACGCAATATTGCTACGACTACACCGACACCGACATCAGTGTCGATGCAACAGGATGAGGGTGCGTGTATCTTGAACAGTTGTGCCGTTTATGTCTTCTTCTAATTGGATGCACGTAGAAAAATTGTGCAACATTTCTCTGACTTTTTTCCCCTTTTCTCAGTATGCGAACATACATAGATTTGATTATTTACTAGAGCAAACAGCACGAAGAGAATCTACACACACACACACACATATATATATATATATATATATATTTGTGCGATAATCTTTAGCCTTCCTATTGGATTGAATTTCTTTGTTGGACAAAAAAAAAGAACAAATTGTACTTGAATATGTATAGTATAGTAGTGAATCTTCGGGCTTCAGAATTTTTCGACATTCTTATATTGCTTCATCGATATGCAATATGTATATACATATATGTGTTAGGCAAATGTCAGTTGAAAAAAAAACCTGTCAGTCATCCTTGATAAATGTGACAACAAAAAAAATGATTGTTCACATTATGTTGTGACAAGGTTTACAAACAAGAGTCAGACTATTTTTTTCCCTGTTTATTAATCAACAAATCATAATAAGATATGTTTTAGAACGTATATTTATATAGATATTTGTCAGGACCTTGTTCTTGAAAAAAAAAAGTATCTTTATCGAACAAAAACAGTCATTACCCATTGCTTAAACATGTGTACACATATCACTGTCAATCTTTAATCTTCTTAGTTTTTTTTTCTTTCTATTGTGTTCATACGAGGGACGATGACGATGAAAACGTTGATCAAATCTCAAATCACAAAACCGCACATATACATAAGTGTCTAAGTGCTTTCTTTTTCTTCTGCTGATGAAGAGCGAGCGAACGAATAAGCAAGCCTTTTATTGCCGAGAAGGACACCAGAATATATACGAGCGTGACAAGTAACGTGTGTGTACGTAGGTTGTTAAGCATACAAATTTTTAGGTTTCTTTTTTCTTTTTTTTTTTACCGTTCAATCAAGGCAATGTGTTATTAAACCTTGTCGATGGGAGTCTTAATCCATAATTTATGAGAGATTTAATGTATAGAATTCATTGCTAACAAATTAGTTTATTAGAATTTTTGAATTTTTTTTAATCATCCAATTGGTAATGAATCGAATTCCTTGTTGCTATGTGTTCTTTTTATAAGACAAAGAAAAGTAAAAGATCTTATTTCAATGATAAAAATAGACACTGCTCGATCTTAACCCCTTATTAACAATTTTTCTACTAAATAAGCAACTGCTACTATCACAATTTCATTGTTTATCGAAACAATGTTACAGACACAAAGAAGGAGACAGAGACAGAGACATTGAAGTTGTTTTTTTTTCTATATTAAATAAAGATAGACATAAGACGACCAGTGATAGGATTAGAGAACCGACATAGACGAATATATATTTATCGATATATAAATAAATGTAGAATGAGAGTTGTTGTTGACATTTGCTGATTAATCGAGTATGCTAATGAATTGACTTGCCATACATTTCAACAGCCAGCTAAATAAAGACACAAAAAACCTAGACGAATAGACATCTGCTGTTATTTTTTATATAACCATTAGAGAATAACGTAAAAATGTGATTTCTATATATAAATATATATTACATTTTTTTGTTTTTTTGTCTCTCTATTGGATAGATCAACAAAATTTGCATAGAGATTAGACATGAAGAGGACAAAAAAAAACTTGAAATACTTGATCAGATTTATTTTGACATTCGAATAGAATAAAACAATTATTCATAAACATCAACAATATATACATAGTATACCTTTTCTTCTATTGTTCGTCTGCATAGATCGCACACAACTTCAATCAATGCCAGCGAAAGATTTCGCTGATTTAGTTATGTTACCACGTGAATGGCGTCGTGGTGATGATTGTATTCAATGGCCTCGAAATCATGATTATTATAATATTGAATGGCTTGAAAATCTTTGGAAATATATAAATGAAAAATTTCCAAATGATTTATCTATGCTTGAAAATACAAATATTCTTTATTTACAACCATTATCACGTCCATTAGGTGTATCAACAGCTAATAATACAATATCATTATATAAATTATCAAAAAATATTGGTCTTATACAATTACCTATTGTTCCAAGTAAAGATGATTTAGCTATACAAAAAGTTTTATTAAAATTAAATTTTTATTGTATTGAACCATTTCCGGAAATGATTCGTCGACATAAATGTATTGATGAATATGTACCACAATTATCATGTTTAGGTTTATTACAAATATTTAAATGTCGTTTAAGACATTTTACACAATTAAAGATTCAACATGAATTTAATACATTGTTAAATGAACATGATATTAAATTATTACGACAATATTTATCACGTATAATGACACAACAATTAGATGATTCAAATATTCAATGTATTAAACAATTACCTATATTTGATAATGCTTATTTAAATACTGATTTAAATCAACCACAATATAAAAATATTAGTTTAAATAATATTTTATATATATATGAATCAGGAATAAAATTACCTGTTGATTTACAACCACCGAAACAATGTATTCATGTTACAGATAGTGATTCAAGAGTTTTATTAGATAAATTAGGTTATGTTATACATGATTTTACACATGTTGCCAGATATCTTATAACAACAATTGGACAACAACAGCAACAAGCAAATATACAACAACAGCAACAGCAACAAAATTCATCAACAATTAATGCAACATTTAAAAATGATCAACAAAAAATGTCATTTTTAGGTAAATAAATCTTTTCTTTTTATCTTGAAAAATTATTTAATAAGCTCTTTCGCCATTAATGTATCTAAAATGCCAACTCTTTCAGCTCATCATATATCAAACTTAACTAGTTAGTAAATAATAATGAATAACTCTCAACAAGACTAATGCCTAAAACAGTCGGTTTTATAGAAGTTTAGTCTTCCTTTACAATGAGACTTCATGTTTTTCTATCATCTCGTGTTCAGCAAGAAGGGTTTGTACCAGCTACAAATAGGTTTTGGACTTTTCATTCAATTACAAGAGGATTTATCGTTTCTATATTCATACTCATTTAAGTCGCTAGCAACGAACAATCTCAGTTTTATTTTTAAGAACCTAAGTATGTTGAGAGAAAGTTTTGCATGAAGATTCACTAACTTGAAGAGTCCTCTACAATACGATTTTTTATAAATTTTCATTGATTGTACACATTTATGAACTATTCGAACCGCTACTATTTCAATACAAAATGTGTTAGTCACTGAAATAGACATAAATTTCATCCCACATACTGACCTTTAATAATGAGAATCAATTGTAAAGTTTTCCTGTTGACTGAATTCATGCTGATAACTTTATAATTGCATAGAACAAGGTAATTGTTCATAAAGTATATGCATGAATAATTCTTTACAAGGACAATATAATATGACCTTCATAATAACTCATAATTTCATTTCTTTTTAAATAACATGTTACTATCATCTATTGTTTCGAATACTTACATACTTATTAGCACTGGTCTACTCTATTACGACTGAATATAATTTTTTTTAAAATTCTTCGTATTTTTTATAGGCAAATGGCTGTTATCAAATTGCGCAAATTTAATTTTAACTGATGTTGTTTGTCAAGATATATTATCAACTAGTCGTTTATTTTTAAATCGTACCGGCGAACTATGTTCATGCCAACAAATGTTTGATCCATCATCATTTCATTTAAATAATAAAGAAAAATTTTTAACTTTATTTGAATTAAAATATTTACCATCAATTGAAATATGTTCAATAAATGAACATTTAATTTTACTTAAACATCTTAAATTAAGACAATATTATGATATAAAATGTGATGAATTAATTGATATATGTGAATTAACAATAAAAGAATCAACAACAACTGGTAAACGTTCATTAATGTTTTTATTAGCTGATTTTATTATTGATATATTAAATCAAAATCCAAAATTAGTTGATGATTATTCTCAAACAAAACGTATTAGTCTTAAACAATATTTAAATATTACACAATGGATACCTGTTATGCTCGAACGACCACATTCATATCCATCAACACTTACATGGCAAGGTAAATTATTATTATTGAATTAATTCATTTTTACTAAGTTTTCATAAAAGAATGTTTGCAACAGACCTTCATTGACACTCATATAATCTCTTGAGGATGTTTTTTTTTTCTTTTTCAAATAAAACAAACACTTGACTTCTTAATTCTAAATATAAATAAATTGCAACTTTTTTGGATATAGTTGAGATTTTAATTGTATTTACCTAGTAACTATTGTTCTTATGGTCCACTTCAGATAGGTCTTCATATGTTACTACATTAGAAATGTCCCAAAAAAGTTTCAACTCTCTAGCTCACACAGATGCCGACTGAAGCCACTCCAGATTCGATAAGTTCTATTTATAGAAGAAACGTGTAGGATGCGCTAGTCATTGAATATAAAAAACCGAAAAACACTCTCATATGTTTGAGGCGCCAATCCAATTTCGATATCAGAGTACGGTTCAGCTGAATTCTAAAACTGTGGAGTAGACAGACTCTAGTGCAGACTTATAAGTCTGAAACTATGGCAAGAATCGTATTTTATAGAGAAACAACTTAATTAAGAAAACCTTCGCTTGAATGGCTTCTGCTTTCGTGAGAAGAAAAATTGGTTTTTTTTATAAACCTACAAAATAATTTTATTCCGTAAAGCTTCAGTAAGCTGTAATTAATTGTCACATTACATAACGCTCTATGTGTTGCTGCTATACTGCCGTAAGGCGTATCTCTGTTAATATGAAATAATGTATTGGAAAAATTTTACGGTGTAACACAGACATAGAATAATACAAAATGCTCTACTTGGAAACTATTTCAGTCTTTGTTTCAACTTTTCATACGAATCATTTCAAAGTATTGCAATTCACTCATACGATTGATCTGATTCAGAAGCAAAACTAGTCTTCACTTAATATTTAAAACAACAATAAACTGCAAAAATTTCTAGAAAAAAAAAATCAGTCTTGAAATCTATGATCTTTTATTCTTTGTTAGGCGTATATCAAAACGAAAGTTTTCAATACATGCTGATTTCTAGTTGAAAATTCTATATAAAGACACATAAGGTTCTAAACAAACGAAATTTTTATATAACAATCATTCCATGTGAACCATGACTACTGACGTACTGAACCACAGGACAAAGAAGTTGCCTTGGTCGGAACTACGGGAAAAAAAGGTTTCCGAACGAACACTCAACATTATAGTTAAATATTCTATAGCTTTAAACGAATTGTCTTATAAATCATACCAATCAGAATATAATTTAAGACAGATAGCCCCAAAAACACTAGTCATCTAAATATATCAAAAAAACAAGAGTATTGAAGGATTTATTTGAATGTGGTACAAATATAATTTGGAATAGTTTTCTCTAGACCGATATCGCGACCAAAAGTAAATCTTGGTCTCCGTTTATCTCTAGTCATCACCTGCTAATCACCATAAAGGGATATTCAGTCAAGGTCTTGTATTTACACCAAATCCTATTTCATTTTCTAAAAGATATTACTTTTGGCTACACATACTATTTTTATCGCTATTGAAGATGTCGTTGTCGAGACATTAAGATCTTTCGAACGATTGTTCATTGAGATATTCTACTATATTGGAATAATCATTTGTTAAATAGATTTTCTTCTAATAACCTAATGAGATATCGTTCAAACTTTTCTTATGAACACTAAGACGTTAAAGACTGCAAGATGGCGATACAACTGAATATTTCGAACCTCTTATTGAGCAGAATTAATTGTGACGTGAGTGAAATCACTTATAAGAATAAAATTATTGTATTATATTTTTAATTTCAGGTTCCATTGATTCTCGTCGTCCTTTTGTAACACCACGTGAAGTATGTGATAAATCTCATGCATTTCTCGTTGGTGCTACAGCTCTTGTATCTTCTCTTGATTTACCTGAATCATTTGTTTCTTCAATACGTTCATCAAATTCATCATCATCATCAAATCGTTCATTAATCGATATGCGTGAAGTAAAACTTGATTTATTAATAAAACAATTAAAATGTATTGTTTTATGTTATTTAAAATGTTCATTACATGAACAAAAAAGTGAAACATTTGATTATTTAAATTTATGCAAACGTTTATATGATGCATTATCCTATATAAATAATCCAAATGATATATTGAAAGAAATGCGTATATGTGATTTAGTTGAATGGATATGGAATGGTACAAATGGTTTTTCATCATCAAATCAATTATATCTTATTGATAAAACACATCCATTAGCATCTTATGTTCAAATACTTCCATATGAATTATATAATTATAGGAAATTTTTTGAATCAATGGGTGTTAAATATCAACCTGAATCAGCTAAATTAGAAGAATTATTACGTAATCAACAAATATATGATGAAAATTTATTTAAATGGATTAAAGAAACGTATACAACAGATCGTCGTTTATTACAAATGATAAATGATCTTGAAATAAAAGCTACTAAACAAATGCCAACAAAACCTATCCCAGACGAACAAACAAGAATAACATTTTCAAGTACATTAGATTTATCAGATGATAAAATTTATCTTTATCTTCCAGGTAAAATTAAAATTGATTTATTTTTTCCTGTTATCGAAAAAATTAATTTTTTTAAATTTCTTTTTCTTTAGATATATTTAATAAACAAAATAATGTTAAAGAAATTGTTGTTCAAGCATTAACAACTATTTCAAAAGAAAAAAAATGTCAATTATTAACTGAAGAAGATTATTTTATACGTAAAATGTCTGGAAATGAATATCAAAAAAATTTATATGATCATTATCGTGCATATAATGATTTACTTTTACCTAATTTAAATGTTTTGCCTAAAAATGTCAAAGATATTCTAGTTTTATTTGCATTAGATCATGCTGATGCATTAATGTTAAATATTCTAAAACAACATTGCTGTATACCATGTACACCAAACGGAAGAATTTTAAATAAACCATCAAAATTAATACATCCATATTGTCGTTTAGCATCTCTTTATTCAGATATTGATTCATTATTTCCATATGGTGGACAAGATTCATATTTAAGAGAAGATAGATTAAATGTTTTAAAATTACTGGGTAAGAAAAAATATCTTTTTTTGTTCGAAGATCTAATAAGAGAGATAACAAGAATTTTATTCGTAAGATATAACATGTTTACATTATGTAAATCGCAAGGTCTATAAGAGAAATCACCCAGGCAGACACGTTAGCAGCCAAAACGGTATTTCAACAACTCAATAGGTAAACTGTTTAAAATGTTTGATTAATCGCCAAAAACGTGCTAAAACAGTTTAAGATTAATAATTTTGTAATGTGTTTTTGGCGAGTAATCACAAATTTTTAACGAATTTAGATTTTCGAAGAAAATACTTGGTAACAGTGAATAAAAACTTCGTTTGAACGATGAATTGACAAATGTGCAGTGTGTCCTACAAGTTCATACACAAAAATGTTTTTTCGAATAACTTCTTTGTTGATTAATCTTTATCAAGTGACTTTGTTCGTATGATAGGTGACGTGATCAAACTTGTATTTCTACAGATAAACTATTAAAGTACTCTTCAAAGTAATTACCTTCTACCAAGATACAAGAATTAAGCATTTTTTTCTGTTCTATTATAATATTTCGCAATGTTTGTCTTTTAATTACTTCGATTTCTAGATTTTTTCTGATCTTCACATTAATCAAATCTGAAACAGTCGTTTCCTTTTTTGAGAAATTAGCTTTGATGTTTCCTCAAAAAAGAAATGCCGAGAAATATTAATATAAACTCAGAAAAAAAAGGCTGAATTTTTGTAACTCGGCTAATGGTAATTACTTTAAAGAAAACTTGCATAAGTTGTTCATAGAAATAAAACCTTGATGGTGTCATCTATCATACGAAAGAAAATAAGCTCATAAATTTCAATGAATAATGAAATTAAACGTAAAAAACATTTTACAGTTGAAACTTTCGGGATACTCTGTAAATGCTTTGTGTTG
Source organism: Rotaria sp. Silwood1 (assembly GCA_905250075.1). NCBI lineage: Eukaryota > Metazoa > Rotifera > Eurotatoria > Philodinida > Philodinidae > Rotaria > Rotaria sp. Silwood1. The sequence goes on along the minus strand of CAJNOP010000022.1, from coordinate 295,789 downwards.
ATCATTGAAATATCAATATGAATTTCTTCTGTCTCAAATATTAGGTAGTTTCATTCTCACACGTCATTTGCAATATGTGATTGAAGAACAATAAAGCAATAAATATGCTGCAATTAGAAGATTTAATGTCTATTCTTTGAAGATTAAGAAAGTCAAGGTTAATATTTAAAAGACCTGACAGACTAGATTTTTGAATGAATAAATCTTTAAAAGTTAGAATCAACTCAAGGATTGACTCTTGAGAATGAGGAACGAATAATCATCTAACGAACGAGTGTCTCAGACGTATAAATCTACAATCCGAATAGCAATTACTGACGAATGTTCTAGTCGATTCACAACACTAATTTTATCGTAATTTTAATCAGAACATAGTATCGAAATGTTAAGCAGATTCTACGGAAAAAGGTCTCGAAATGACAGCGTCATCTTTGCAAGAGTGTGACTATTTGATCTTGTTTTCATCGAAAGAGTTTTCTGTATATTGTTCATCTATCAAAGACTTTAAGTTATTTTTACAGTCATAAGAGTGCTCGTAGCAAACTTTCTACATTAAAATATCTAGATGAACATTTATATTGGAACACTAATATAATTCTTGACGAGCAAACCTGATCTCTATATTGTGTCTATCTTACATATATTGATTGTTGTAGCTTGATCAATATCAGAACTTTGTCGAAAAAAGCTGACTATTACAAACCATACACTAAATTCTTGTTTCTTTCTATCATTGAGAAAGATTTTTTTTTTTAGAAAAGAGGCTTATCTGACTTGAGTCTATTTATTCTCATACACACTATACAGATATAGATTAATACTGAATTATACACGGATTCTAATTATGGACTAAAACTTACGACTATGCTAACTTAGGTAACTACTCTTTAATTCAGATGGAACACAAATGAAAATACAAAAAGGAAAGAACAAGCAATTGAATGAGAGGAAAAAAAAATATTTTTTTTGCTTTTCTTCGTGAGCTGAACAAAAGAACAGAACGAAAGAGAAATTATTTCGAACGTAGGCGAATGATGACTTATGTTTCTATCGTATGAATAGAAAAAAAATCAGAGATGAATAATTGTTGAAACTCGATGAAATGACTAAATTCGAACTTATCCTTGTTTATAAACATACGCAATAAGAAAATAGAGTGACTCAATTCTATTCGTTGATCACACGTATTACTCATACACATATATTGTCACTTTTACAAGAAAGAAAAGACAAAGATTTTCGATATCATATTATTCAAGAGAAGCAGAATAATTTATATAGTTAGTATGACATTTTAACATGTAGTGTAATAAGTGGTAGTTTCTGCTTACCATACAAAGATTTGAGTGTCACTATTATCTATTTGCTCATGGTTAGGTGTGGGTTTATTTTTGTATTAGTAATAGTTATATATAATAATGATCAGTTACGTATTACTAATAAATGGTAGATATCAACGCTTACTACTTTCGAAAAAATATACCAATCAGTTATTTACTAGTGATTGTTATGTGATAAAATACATTCGATTACATACAGGTACTGCAGACTAGTTAGACTAACAACTTACTACTCTCTAGTAACAGGTGAGTGATAATAACTACAATTGACAAGCAATTATTACGTGATAGAGACTCTACTTATTGAGAACGCTACAATAATATAATTTTTCTAGTTACAACTTATTTTTTGATAATTACAGTCAAACGGAGAAAGATCATTTCAACGTGTTGCTTCCTGAAAAAACACGGTAATAAGGCGTTTAAATGTAAAAATTTCGTTGATAAACACTTTTACAGGTCTTAAAACGCTCTAAACTCTTGGAAAAAGCGTTTAAACGAGATTATGATTGTTAAATGTCTGTCTGAGTAGCAGATGGTAGACAAACTTTTTTTAATGGTATACAACCAACAGTCTAAATTTATTGCTGTAATATTTGTCATCAATGAAGGATCGAACAAGATTTATTTGAATTCTTGTTCCGAAATCTATTCGTATAGGCTCTATAAGATTTAAGAATTCTCCTTATTAACTAATGCAATCAAAAATGTTAGATGTTGTTTTCTTTTTGTCTTATCCCTCGAGTTCTGTTTTAATTGGATTCATATAATAATATAATTTACACTAAAACAATAAAACATCTGTCTGTAATCTCTGGCTCCACATACTTCCATTCACTTCTTATTGACAATCATGTTGCACAAGATAAATATTCGTGAGACTTAGTTTATGAAAATATAAAACTCGATCTAATGATTCAACTCTATTTTTTGTCCTTCATTTTTCATTGACTGTTGATTTCTAAGATTAACGAAAAAGGCTATCATCATATATGATTATCTGTTGATTGTGTCAACACTATATTCAAGGGAAATAAAATCTTCTTTTTTTTTATTCACAAATTTCTATTGGTCGTTATTAGCATCTTTTTTATGAATAATACGTTAGAGTATTGAACAAAGACAAATGAAAGTACTCTTATGTACATTAGTCTATTCACATCTTGATAGAACTCAAAATAAGAATCTTATTTTGTCATTTCGCTTAAAAGTATCATTTGTCGACTGAGCTTAATGATTTTTCAACATTCTGAATATGTTTTTAGCATTCTTCTAAGTGAAAACCCAAAAGCAAATGTACTGTCATTAAAATGCAGTTTTCATATCTTTTGCATTAATAAAATTTTAATTGATGAGACATTCTCTTTTATGAATTAAATCTAATGATGGAGTAAACCGAATTGATACCCGCCTTTTAAGATTATATTGAGTCCATAAAATGTCTTAGTAAAACTAACATTAGTCTAAAAGCATTTGTATTCATTAGTCTTTCAAGCTAAATTATGATCATCTTACTTAGTCTTTTGGTTACTAGCGTATGATATACGATATTCTCCATAGCTTCAGGGTTAATATTTGACTCAATTATACACATGTAGGAAAAATTAAAAAGAACAGTATTCTGACTTGAAATTTCGCCTATAGATAGATCAAATGATCTTTGAAATATCCACAAATTTTCAGTCGATCAGAGTATTCTTTGTCAAAGTATTGAAACTTTAAAAAAAATAGTCATTGGTCATCTAAGTCAATGATTTCAGCGCCTAGATCCGTGGATTTTTAGCGGAAAACCGGCAATAGAATCTGGTAGCCGACAATGTCTGGTTACGGCCGAAACTGGATGAAATTCTATCATCGAATTCAATTACAGCATTGTGGCCTCCAAATTCCTTCTATTTTTCGGCCGAAACCGTTCATACTTCATTCACTTGTGATAGATATATTACAAAAATCGAGTTCACTTGAGAATTCAATGTCTTGACGAAAATAATTCTTTTTCGGTTAAAAATTTTAGGATGCTCTATAGATAATTGGAACGATTGATGGGCAAAGTTTTACATTATAATTCTGTTCCTTTTTGATTTTCCAGCGTACATCTAAAGTTAGGTGAGAAATCTCGTAAAATGGTCATAGTTCAACTTCAATGGCCTATGGGGACGAACTCTTTTAGATTTTTTGCTAGTCTCACTAAAATGTCTTTTCACAACCCCGTATAAACTTAAGCAGCAGGCATTCGTTTTGGTGGTTCCTTCATAAGCCAAATAGCAATAATGGACTTATTTCATTGTTATTAGACAAAGTCTATACAGTTTTCATCTATCTTTTGATAAAAGTTATAGTTTAAAATTATGCCGTTATTCATCATTATTTTTTCGTACGATGAAAGTTTCCGGAAGAGATTTTGAATAAACATTTGTGAGAATTTTCCGACAATAATATTTTCATTGGTATAAACTTGCACATAATTACTAAAGGATAAAAGTCTATTTATAAACAGTTTCTATAACTCATTCTTATTTACAAATTTTGAAGAAATAAAAAGTTTCTTACTATATAAATATAATCTTTGAAATATTTTTTTTTTCTTATCTAGGGATGAAATGCGATGATAATCTTTTAACATGGCCTGAACTTGTTGAACGTTGTGAATCAATTCAACGTATGCGTGATTATGATTTAGCTCATGAACGTTCATTAGCACTTCTTCAAATTCTTAATGATATGTTAACATTATCAAATTCAAATACAACTCGAACATATGATGAAAATGATGATTCATCTGATCGTCGTTCACGTCAATCAGCATCAATATCACGTGAAAAACCAATTAATTCTCAAACATCAACTGTTCATACCCATGAAGCATTACATGATAAAGAAGCACGTTCACGTGCAGCATTACAATTACGTGAATTACCATTTATACCAATAAAACAACGACCTATAGAATTAAATGGTATTAGTTTAACATGGATGGGTGATAAATATATTGGTCGATTATTTAAACCAAAAGATATTTTATCACAACAATATGAACAATTAGTTTGTTGTTCATGGCCAATAGCACAACAATCAAAAAATGCACAAGAACAACCAATTATAACAAAACAAGTTGAACATTTTCTTGGTCTTGATGATATAAATAAAATTGAATTACGAGATGTACTTAAGCAACTTGATGAACTTGCTAAATTAACTGTTATTAATGGTCCTAGTTCAGTTACTTATAATCATCAAATCACATCGAAATATATACTTGGTAAGACATGGAGGAAATTATATAAATATAATCTTAGTAACTTTTATTCTCTTTTCATATCTGAACGATGCGCTATAAAATTCTGTTCAAAATTTGTATTGAATATGTTTGTTACAAAATATGAAGATAGAAAACTGTACGAAAAATACTGAGAAATTGCGAACACAAAAACAAAAGAAAGGATTTTTTAAATTTATGCTTTTTGAATAACATTTTCTTTTTTTATTCATGTTTATTTGTCTTCGACTTGATTCCTTGATGCTATGTAAAGTATAAATAGATTATGTTGTTAAGTTTGTTTTGTTCAAACCACAAAAGTGAAGGTTTTTTTTGATTATGTTTTTCCTGTGATAGAATAAGAATTGTTTGCTCTCGGAATTTAATGTTTCAAAATGTTAATTCACTTATTTATAAAAATACTTTCGAGAATCATTTTTCGATGTCGACTAAGAAGTCATTCATGCATACTTTACAATACGAATAAGAGCTAGATTTGCTTAATGCAAATGAAAATTAGAATGTATTTTTAAATAAAACAAAATTATTTTTTAGTTTAGCATCCAATTAAAAATAAATTCTATCTAAATTTAATTTAGCAAAAAGTGAAATTTTGCTTATGACATATTATGGTAATAAGTTCTTTGATACTGTCAGATTTGCTCTTCCTCATAATGTTAGTGTTACAATAAAAAGGATGACTTTCTTAATATGAGCTAATTAACCCGAAAAATTCTATCTGTTCATTGTGACTAATTGAATATCTTCTTATTGAATATAATTTTAGTCCAAAATACTTTGTTCTCGATAAGATATAAGAGTTTTTTACAACAGCACTAAGCTTCAGTTGAAAAGTGATGATTTGAATAAAAGGAACCTAAAAATCAAAGAATTTCTTTTTCAGTTGACCGTGATGAGATTTGTTTTTAATTAAGGAGACGAAGATATAGCTCTTCAAGGCTACAAATTTGATAGTTAGATTTTCATATGTTAGCATGAAGAAAAGCAAAAATTTCAAAAAACCGGATTTTTGATTAGAAAGTCAACAGATTCGAAGTTCTATATTGTTCTTCGTAGAGTTTTTTAATATGCATATTTTTTTTTGTTATAAAACTTTCAATATGAATTTTCGTAGAGGATTTCACAGCACATCTTTTGATATGAGAATTTGAATTCTATCTAATGCTTACGATAGCGAAGAAAAGATTGAAAATAAATCTAATTGAATAATTTTGGTATTTACTGTATCCATTTCTCATCGATTGTATTTTGACGAGTCTCATGAAATAGTACAACGACGATTATATATCTTCCATATTCTTCTATAACAACAAAATATGAATATTTATTTGTCTGTCAGCGATTATCGAGATATCCTTACATTCTTTTCCATTGTGTCCTTCAAAATAATCTTCAAAGACGTCTAGTTTTGTTTTTACATCTAAATATATAAAAATTATTTTTAGACATGAGTTATTCAATATATGATTATATTCAATCATACTGTTTTCCACATTTAAAAACAAATGAACAACGTACATCAACAATAAAATCTAATCAATTGGAACAATCTATACGTGATATACGAGAATTTTTTTCTCAACGTCGTCTTATTTATATGAGTGATTCATCATCAACGGATACATATTTATTTTTATCATTATCACAATTATTATGGCATGCACCAAATCGTACATCATTATCAAATAGTTTAAAACCATATTTTTATGCATTACCAGTAACATTACATAAATATTATAAGAATTTCTTTCTTGATTTATTACAAATTAAAATACAAATTGATGGTAAAGATCTTTTAAATATAATTGAACAAATTAAAAAAAAATATGGAACAAAACCAATTGATAAAGATGACTTAACATTATTACAAAATATTTATACATTATTAATTGAACAATATTCAAATGTTTTTAATACAAATATTATTTTACATTTACCAAATGTTGATTGTGTTCTTCATGCTGGTCCCACATTATTTTTTTATCCATTCGAACGAGAACATATACGTAAGTTATAAATAGATTGATTTTTTCAAGTCATGTGCTATTTGATTCAATTAATCTATTTTCTTTTTATCCCCTTTATGTCTGTTACATTTCATAGGTGTGCTAGTTCATCCGTAACATCACATGCTCTTTACCCTTTTCAAAGTATAATGTCAGATAATTGATGTATCCAATTAAGTATAAAAATGTTCATTCTTAATGATTTATACATTGCATTTCACAAGTACTTGACTGGATACATAATACATCTAAATAAAGGCAATAGTTATTTACACTTATTAATATAGCCTTGTGCTCGTCAGCATCATTGGCTTCTTTTTCTTCTTGTTGTAAAGCAAGAGCACATTTCTTTTCTCTATTCTGTCAGTCATCTTCTTTTGCTTTCTACTATCGGCGCAATTATTGGTTGTTGTGGTAGCATTTGGCAATGTATAGAAAGTAACAATATTACTAATACAAACTCCAACGCGATAGAATGTCAACGACGCCATTAAAGCGTAGTAATCACACAATTTTCTTCAAAGTTCCATGTAAAACTAATTGTAAAGAAAAAAACGTGAGAGAGAGAGCTTGTGTATGTGTGTTTTTTTTGTTAAAATATTTAAATACCTATCAGATTTCATTTTGTTGATCGAACTCCTACTTTTTTGTTGTTGTCTTAGTGTCAAATCCATCTTCATCATCGCAAGACGAACACTATGTGCATCCATCAATTGATCGACGTGTTTGTTTAAAAGCTGGTGTAAAAGTACGAAAAACTCCTACAGTAACAGCAACAGCAAGGGCATCAACGCCACCACCGACTCCATTAATAGAATCTCAAACTGCAACAACAAATATGTCAACAACAAATTCTTCGCGTGTATTTCCAAAAATATTTGGTAATAAAAAATTAGAATCTATTTTAGCACGTCTGGATGATCCACATATAAATCCTCAATTAGTTGAAAATATGGATGAATCAAATCCAAATATTGTCTTAGAATTTTTACTTGAATTAAATAAACATGTACAAATAACAAATAATTTATCTGATGATGATATTGTTATTATATTAAAATACTTTAATGATTTTTTAATACATGGCTATCAAGGTAATTTTCAAAAATTGCGCGAATTAAAAATCTATAAACCACTTTGGGGTGTTATTTCTACTGATGATAAACAACAACAACAAATACCTATTCAACAATGTTGTTCATTAGAAAATTTTGCTCATGTTTACATTTTAAATGAAGATTGGTCAAATATAATTCGTCGGTCATTTAAAAGAAATTTTTTTAGTGAACAATTTCATGAAAAAAAGACTGTTTTACTAATGCAAAAAAAAATTGAACCATTAAGTAAAATATTTTCTCATATACGTTTTAATATTTTATCAGATTTGGAAATATTTTTACAATTATGTTTACCATATTTTCGAAAATTAGATGTTAAATCTCAAGCAAATTTATTAAAATATTTTATTGAAGAAATTGATGAAAAATTATTTCCACATGAAAAAGAACAATGTAGAAAACAGTTACATGATCATTTAGAAATATTTACACAGACATCGATGAATAATAACGATCATTCACAAAAAGCATCAACAGGAATGTCAAGAGCATCGGTAAAATAAAAACATAACCTTGAATTTTCGTTCTTATTCATAATATTTGTTTTCGTCTTTTCTTTGTTCTAGCGTGATCCACCTGAAATCTGTCCAATTTATGAATTATATGATCCAAATATAAAAAATATTCGTTCTATCTTAGATGTTCATCATTTTCCTGATGAACAATTTCATACACCAACATTATTAAAGTTTCTTAAGGAATGTGGTCTTCGTTCATATATATCAACGGATAAATGTAAACAAATCATGGAATCAGTCCAACTTAATATTAAACAAGATGGTTGGACAAATGAACAACGTAAACGTTCAAAATATTTATATGAACATTTATTAACAAATTGGACACGTTATGATAATTCAATATTAGATTATAAATTTCTTGAACCACATCAAATGCATTTAGAAAATGATGAATTATTACAATTACATGAGCAATATACAAATTCAACAGAAACTAATCTGAATGATAGTTTTCGTTTTACATGTATTAAATTAAGCGATGGTGAATTATTAAAAGATGCAAAATTATGTTGGACGTCATCCTATTTATTACCAGAATTTATTCGTCTTGAATGTTATAATGATTTAAATGATCAACAAGAACCAATCGATCAAAATGCATTAGAATTTTTTAAATTAAATAAAAAACCATCATATGCATTAGTACAAAAAAATCTTGCAAATTTAGCTAAAAGGTTTTCATTAAAATATGAAAAACTCAAGTATGTAATATGAAGGCCTTTTTTTAATTAGTTTTTCTTATATTAATTTTATTTTGTTTTTTTTTCAGTGAAGTCAAATCTCCAATAGAAATAACTCAACAAATGATTGATGATATTTTAATACCAGTATTAAAATCTATTTATCATTATTTTCAAAATGAAATTAAAATTGAACGTCGCACTGAAATTTATAAAGAATTAGAAGATCGAGAATGTATTTATTCTCGAACACGTCGTCAATTTTTACAAGCAAAATTTTTCTGTTTAAATCTACCTGTAACTGATGAAATTCCACCATTTGTTTTTTCATTAGATAATGATTTTCATGAATATAAAGATTTTTTTCTACAAATTGGTACTAAACCTGAACCACATCCAATGTTATATGGTGACATATTAAGAAAATTATCAAAAGTTTGTGAACAAGATTATTTAAATTCAAATGAATTATGTAAATCATTGAAAGCTATGGAATGTTTTTTTAAATATTTAACAACAAGTACAACAGTTAATTCACAAACTAGATTACCTGGTAAGTAAAAAAACCAACAATCTATATATACTTATGTATTATCATTAAAGCTAAATTTTTTCTTTGAATAATACTCGAGACAATAATCAGTAAAAATGAACTGATACATTTATTAATATAAAAACAAGTTTTTAAAAGATTAATAGATCAAAGACAAGAGCATATTAGCACATTGTTAGTATAAAGAAGTCGTGTTGAAAATAATAAAATCCTATTAATTGATAGTTAATATTGTAGTGGTTGAAGACCGGCATGATTGAAGAAAGCAGCGCCAATGATTCAGGAGACCGATTGAAAGGTTTCTGCTAAAGTTGAAAAAACTGATGGCCCTCTATAAGAGAAAAACGAAATTTTATTTTCGGTGTTAAAGAGACACTCTTGTGTATCGAAACTGAGCCTAACAGTTTCCGTAAAATGTGCAGGATAGGCATTTTCGTATTTTATACTTTGTCTCAGAGAAAAGAATTTTCTTACCCTATTTGTACATTCTTCTCATTTGAATATCACTTTACACTGCAGGGCATAGTGTACATTTTTAGCCACACAGGCTGACATGTAATGAAAGAAAATTTTTTTTTTTCCTTTGAAAAAGAAAGCCTTTAATGGAGAACACTTGACGAAAACCTTGACCGGCATTTTTTTCAACAATTTTTTCTCTTCTTAAAAACATGTTTTTCTTTGGTAAACAAACCCTGGCCAGAATAGAAGCTTCTGGGGCTTCTACAGTTTCTAGATATTCAAAAATTTCAGGGAGAAAAAAGCGAATTAAGTATGATTATTACCACTGAGAAGATTCATGCACTCACACTATATCATCAGCAGAAGAAATAGAAATTTGTTAATCTGTAATGATGTTCATGTTCAAATACCTGTTCCAAAGTAAAGTGACGGTAACAGAATACATGGTGACTATGATCTCAAACGTCCACGAAAAATGGAAATGATTTCCAAGGATAATTCTCAATCATGATTATTTGACTTCAGCAGAAAGATTTTTTTTGTATACAGATGGCGTTTGATCAAGACTAATCTCATAGTATCTGTGAAATATTGCTTGAAAAACTACAATTGTCCGGAGACAGCAAAAGTTTTGGAGTTTCTAACATGTTTTTTAAATTGATTCCTCTAGAAGGTCTTCTATCTTATTCTGAATATTATTTTAATTTTGTATATCAAAGTTGTTGTGTTGAAAATAATAGATTTTATCTAAAAGGTTGGGATTTTTGAAAAACGATATGTAGATTCAAAATATAAAATGATATCGCTGACCATTTGTGTATTAGAGAATGAAATTAGTTTTTCACTCAATAACACTAATTTTTAGGCTCAGTTACGATAGACTCGTTTGCCATAAGATTTGAGCGGCTAATAACAATAATTTCTATGTCATCCTAAGAGCATGTTTCACTATGTATGTCTTTTTACTATTCACAAGTTTAGTCTAGATTTGAGTTAGAAGTGTCTTATTTAAAGAGATTTAATGATTTCGTATCAAGTTTGAATAAAAATCTTCGAGGGCGAGGAATCTGAAGCGATAGTTAGTGTGCCGAAAAAAATTACAAGGAATTAACTATAGATTTAGATTGTCTTGCGCGCAAAAATCGTAAGGTAAACTTAATAGAAAATTACTCTTTTATCAAGAGAATGTATCCTTGACTGAGATTTTCAGTCTTAGTACATGTCTATATATATATCAAATCTATGTGAAGTATTCAGTGAATAGTGTCATTTAAATCTCAATCGTTTCCTGATAATAATTTTTATTATAAATCCAAGTGAAGACAAAATTTTCTACGAAAATTTCAAAGTGAAAAAAGCTTCTTTTTCAGTTTTTTTAAATTTCACTGAAATAACTAAAAGACTGAAATACAGATAAAACAAATTGTTCAAAATTCTTTTTATTATTCTAGGTCTTTATCTTGTCTCGAATGATTTTAAATTAGTTAAATCGAATGATATTGTAATCATGGATGATAAAACAAAACTTGATTACATGACAAAATTAGTTCATGATAAATTTATGTTTAATCCAAATGAACGTGTACTTAAATTAGATCCATCATCATCAAATTCAAAACAAACACCATCACCAACAACTTTACGTGATATAGTTGATAAAATATTTGTTAGTCAACGTCCAATATTATTTAGTCAAAAATATGAAGAATCATTTTCAATAACTATACCTGAAGATGAAGAATCACATCGTCAACGTTTTCTATTTAATCTTGAAAGAAAATATAATCAATTATTATCATCACGTCATTTACATCGTTGTATGGCACGTGTCATAGCTAATCATGTTGCACGACAACAAAATCCTAAAATAATTTCAATTGATGATGTTGAAAATTTAATACGTCAACGTTTAACATTTGTTAAAGTAACATGTGTTGAATATCTTGAAACAAATTTAATATATAAAAAAACACAACAAAAAGTTGATCAATCAGTTGATGAAAAAGCTGTTTATTTAGTTGTTGAAGGAGAAGAAAATATTATTTTATATATTAGTATGAAACATACTGAACAACCATATTTTACATTATGTTTAGCACGTGCATTAAGTCCATGCTTAGGTTTATCAGAATTACAATTAGATAATTCTGTTATGGCTGCTTTATTAGCAACAACAATTGGACAAATGTCTAAATTATTAAATTTAGTTAATGTTGCTACAGAAGAAAATATTTTATCTATACTTAAATTACAATATATACCATCACCGGGTAATGTTTATGGTGATGATGTTGAACAATTACAACAATTTAATATAGAACAACATCAAGTACTACCAGGAGATTTATGTGTTTATCGTATGAATGATTTATATATTTATTGTGAAGTTGAAAAAATTATAAAAGAAAGTGCAAATGATCAAAATGATACTAAAGATGAATGGTCATGGAAAAAAACGGATTCATCATTATCATATTTATTTATATGTAAAATAAATGATGCTAATGAAACACAAAAAATAGAAGCATCAAATTTTTATGTACTTGAACATTGGTCAAGAATATTTGATGCTGTACATACAAAACCAGTTGATGAGAGAGATTCATTTAAATCATCATCATCATCATCATCATCGTCAACAACAACAACTACACCAGGTAAGAATAATAATAAAGAAAAAAAAAGATTAAGACAAGAGACCGAATGACATTGATGTGCGCTGCTTTAACTTCTTGTTTTATTTTCTGCTTATCATTTGCTTATTCTTAAATCTATTATTGACAAAGATATTATTGTGATTCGAGCTGATAACCTATATTCTATAAGGCATTGATGCGGATATTAAATACTCATTGTCTAGTATCTAATTGAAACTATTTATTTACGAATATAGTATTCACTTTATCAATAAATGGAGAGATCGAATAGTCTCGAGTTTGGATCTATCCAATATCGAAAAAACGTAAAAAGATCGATCCAACAAAACGAGAAGATATGAAACTTCGTTATCACTAAAATTAGAAATTTTAAACTTTTAGTATGTAATTGACAAATACATCCTGTGATAGAAAAGAGTTTTTTAGTACAGTCTCTTCGAGACTAGAATGTGGAACTCACATATGTTCTTTAACCTCCGTATCCTAATACAAAATACATGAAATGAAAAATCTCTAGCAGATTATAAACAATCGATCACGATGGAGACAATCTGTCGCATTTATTGCTGCATTTCGAACAGAGATTTTTCTTACTGGCGCTCTATCTTTTATTTGTCTTCCTACTATACTCTAGTTATTTTTCATATTCGTGTCCCATTTCGTTTAACTTAACACTATTATTATTTTTATTCTGACCATTGGTTTAAATGGGAAATAACTCTGTTGTACATATCTACAATAAGTTGCAACGCACAACTATATGCGTCAAAAAGTTCAGAAATATTGGTATTGATGATTTCTCAAAGTTATAACACTTGATCAGTTCACGTTGTTAATACTGATCATATGAAGACTGTTGCACATCAATACAGAGTATCCATCATTTTTGACATCTTGAATATCAATTTTTATTTGGACTATTATCAAAAACTGAATTATTTAGAACATTCACAAATGTATTCCAGCCATTCAAGTTTCAACGAAGGCTTTGGAATGTTCCAGACTTTCTTTTAATAAAAGCCATTTAGTACTCTTTGTTTCTGTTGCTAATGAACTCCTGGAAAGGAGTCTGACACCTGTTGTTCTCGGTCGTTATGGAAACATTTCCAATGACCGGTGGTCTTTACCTCCTCCCTTTCATTACTTTGAGGGAGAGAGTGGCAGCACCTTGACTTAAAACTTATAATCACTATATATTTCTTCGAGAAGCATACTATGGGTTCCACAAAAAATGAGTTACTTTTATAAAAAGAATGCAAATTAGAGATCTGCGAAAGTCTCTAGCGCACTCATCATACAACATGTCGCCAATCTTTAGGAAGCGCATGTTGTACCATCTCATTTTTCGCGATGATTTACAAAAAATATCGACGAAACGATATCACGCCTTTGAATCGTGCTCATCGAGTCAGAAAAAGATCAAGGCGTATGAAATACGTAAACGTCAAGAGTCTCTGATATAAATAACAAATATTTTACATTTCTGAGAAATGAATCTTAATAAGAAAATCTTTCTCGTACTTAGTGACATTCGGTCTCTCCTCCTTTATAAATTCTGAATTAAAAAAAAATTGATTCACTGTGCGTGTGTCGTCTATAGGCAAAAATGGTGATAAAGATAAATTCAAGGATGAAAAAACTCACTCCTCTTCAAAACGTTCAGAAAAATCCAACAATGCTGAGGATTTTACTAGTGATTCATATTCTACTAATGGTTTTAATAATTTTAAAAAATATGGTCAAACATCAGCTGATAGTGATTCATCAAGTAATACAGCATCTGAATCACAATCAGAATCAGAATCAGCACAAACAAATGAAGAAGATAAAATTGATAAAACTGAACTTGAATTAACTAAAACAGAAATCTATAATGCTGTTCGACAAGCATATCAATTAACTGGACAAGAACGTAAAAAAACTGTTAAAAAATTATTATTAAAATGGCATCCAGATAAAAATCCCGGTCGTGAACGTTATGCAGCTGAAGTTTTTAAACATTTACGTAAACAAATCGATCATTTTGAAAATGATCCATTAACATCATTTTTTAATACATTTAATAATTTTCATCACACACCATTTTCTGCATCTGATCCAAGATTTAGTTGGAATAAACATTCAAATACAACAAAAACTGATCATCATCATAGTACATCATCAACAACAGCTGATGATCGTTTTGGTAGCTTTGATAATTTAAATAAAGAATCAAATGATGATACAAAACGTAGCTATCAAGATATACCAAAAGATCATACAGATACAAATGATGCAAATAAAACACGTTTTAGTCCACATCGTTCGTCATCATTTCGTACAGCACGTGAAGAATGGCAATATCGTCGTCAACATGGTTTTCCCAGACGTCATGGATTTTTTACTCCAACTGAAGAAAATGCAACTAATAGTACAAATACTACAAATAATACAACACATTCACAAACATCATCATCATCAACTGGAGGAAGTAAGTTTTTGGTTATATATACATATCTGTAGTTTATTTGCATGTAGTCCACACACGCACAGAACAGTTGTTTTTACTTTTTTTTCTTTTTCTTTTTTTTCATATTAGTCTCGGATCCTATTTTTGGTGAGTGTTCTTTGCTTTTGGGTAAACGTGGGAGTATTGATCGTAGAATGCTTATTATCTATAATAATCATTAAACAAATAAATTATAAAAACATAAATATCTTTTTAATTTATCTTTTTTCTTTCATTTATAATAGAAGAAAGTCCAAATTCACGCCGTAAACGTAATTATCAACAATCAGAAGCTGATCGATGGCTTAAACAAGCTCAACATGATTTGGAAAGTTCATATAGTGATATGCATTCATCTACTGGTCAAGTAGCATATGATTGGGTTTGCTATAAATGTTATCGAGTAAGTTTTAAAAAAAATCGATCTATCGACATAAATAATGGAAGTAATATATTTATTATGGTTTTATTGAGATACTCAATCTTTCAATCTTACAAAAAAGACTTGTCCCAATCATCAAATCACTGTTGAATTGAGGATATCCATTAGATGATAAACCTCAGTGAGTGATAAAATATTCTAGAATAGAATCATTTTCTAGCTGTTCTGAACAGAAATATATGCTTATTAGGGTTAATACTGGTATTGTACTGCTGTACTAATAGGTTTGATATAGCTTCAATTTATATCTCATGTGAGGCAGTTGAAGCTGATTGATGTTTCAAAATTTGAGAGTAAGTCGATGGCTTTAATGGAAAATATGAACTTGTTTGATCTAATATATGATAATCAAAAAAGAAAAAGATATGCTCTTGATTAAAGATCCCAAAATTTGGTTTCTCTAATATTATCAGTATACAATTGTTTTTTTTGGCTAACAAATGTGTAGAAATTTCATCTTTATTATTGATACTTCAGTTAATAGGAAAACTACGAAGGCGTTCACGTATTTTTGCTTTTGTTTTATAAAACATGTATGCCTTGGACATATGTGCTTCATTGAACAAAACAAACTCAATTTTTTTACCTCAATACATCGTTCGCACAGAATCGCCTGCGGTTGAAAACCAGCAAAGAGAGACAATTGTATTTTGTTTTGATTGAATAGAGGATAATACTTGAAATGAAAAACGAGGATATCTAGAATGAAATATGGTCATACTGAACACATATATGTTTTAATACGGTCATTACCAATATTTTGTTTAGTGTAAGGGCCTGCACTTCGTCGAAAACCAGATTAGCTCTCCCGAAGTGTGTAGTTATCGTATCACGTACTATGTTTCTCTGCTCCAATACATGTGTTCTTGTTTGTGGAGTTTTAAATCGCTCCTCTGAAAGAGAAAATCTTGATAAAACATTAGTCTAGATTCTCTATTGGTATGACATATTAAGCGCATAATAAAATGAAAGAATGTTAGTCGTATTTTGCAACATCTCTTAGAGACATTATCGAAATAAATGATTGAAGCATTGATAAATCAGATGAAATTTCTAGACATATGTTAACTAAAAAACAAATGTATGCTGAAAATAGCAGAGATATCAATAATTGGTATCTTTCACCAAAAACATGTTTTTCTTTTTTCGATCGTATATTATATCAAACAGAGTCATATTTTGGATAAGAATAATCAATTTACTCTTTACCTTTGAAATATTAATTAGCTCTAAGTGTCTTACTTGCGATATAAATTGAAGCCGTCTCAAAAATATTAGTACAGCAGTACAACATAAGTATTAACAATAATAAGTATATACTTCTGCTCAGGAAACTTAGAAAACAGAGTCATCGTAAGATGTTACATCACTCATTGAAAACTATCTTTGAAGGATATACTCGATTCAAAAGAGATTTGATCGCTATGGATATATCTTTGTTAGTTATACATCATTGGTTGACTTCGTCCATAATGTGTTCCATGATAATTATTAGAATTTTTTTTTTTTTATTACGAAAACAAAAGAAACATTTAATGAATCATTTGAATTTTAGGCAGCTGAAAAAGCCTTAAAAGCTTATCATTATTATAAGGATACGGGCAAAAATATGACAGCTGATATACCAGGTTTATTAATTGGTGTTGATAACGATGTACGAGAAATAGGTTATAAATTATATAAATGGATTGGTGATCCAAATCGAATGCAATATCCTAATGCAGCACGATTTGCAAAAATTCCAGCTGAAGTATTCACTGTTTGTAAGTTTAATTATTATTTTATTTTATTTTTTCGATTAATTAATTTTTCGTTTTTTAGCTCAAGCTGAACAAGCCATTGATTATACAAAAGAATTATTGAAGAAAATTGAAGATATTATGTATCCGTGAATATTGCTCGATCTTCCGTTTGTTTTTCTTCCTCATCTCTAGTCACTACTTTCTTTTGTCTTTTTCTTACAGTATACGCTTGCATTCATCTTGTTGTGACGTGTTATGCTCCTGTTTTCTTTTTTGTTTACTATTCTACATACACATCACAAGAGATGGTTTAATCATCTCTCTCTATATCTATCTCATATCTTAATTCGAGCGTTTTTTTTCTTCACTATTTGTTATACATTATTATTATTTTTTAATATATCTCAACTTAGCATTAGACACATGTTCATGTGTGCGTGTGTGTGTGTTTAACAAACAAGAAAATGTTAACAAGAGATGAGGGGAATAATGTACAGAAGTTTTATGCTTTGTTCCTATGTTTTTCTTCTTGTCATTTTATTACTTTATTACTATTTTCTAGTTAACGTTTACTAGTGATATGTTGATGTTTATATATAAAGGATTCGAAAAGAAATCATCAATTATGAATATGAGATGAGAGCCAGAGAGAAGATTGATTCTTCTACGTTTTCTTTTTTCTTTTTTGTTCGTAAACGCGCTCATGGTGATGAAAATGAAGTTGGAAATAAAAGATAGGAAATCATTGAAACATGATTTTAATATCAAGACTATAGTTGCACATACAAGATAAAGAGTATTTACTCTTGAAAGATATCTATTTGGGGTGTTCAGTTGTAAGTTATTTAGTTAAGCAAAAAAGAAAGAAGAAAAGTGATATAGTATCGACAAACAATCCTTGGCATTTATTTCTTCAACAACTAATGCAAATAGAAGATATTATAATTCCATCAGTATCATTTGAAAAAAATGGAAAATCTATGAGAAACATTATATATAATGATTATTGGATTGAATTCCATACTGATATTTTAATGTGTGAAAAAACTAATAAGAGAATAGATTCATGGATTTGTATTAACAAATTAAATCATGCAATTGTTGTTACAAATATTCGAAGTAGTAATGGAATATTTCATCTATTCGATATTATTCTTTCGTTTAATGAGATAAATTTTATAAATATGACAAAAAAATGGCTCAACGTATTATCAAGGCACATCAAGGTCAAATAGTTAAAATACGTATTCGTCGTTTACAACCACCAATTCTCGAAACTATTGAACTTAATTTACAGAAATATAACTTGCTAAATTCACGTAAACTCGGTTTTACGATTGATGGTGGTATTGGAAATAATAATAATCATAATGATGATCCAGGTTTATTTGTTATTGGTATTAAACCAAGAAGTTTGGCGGCGAATAATGGACGTTTGCGAATAGGTGATCGTTTAATAGAAATACGCAATGCATATGTTACTGTTAATCTACAATATATTGAATTTGAAGTTGCTTTAAAATTAATTAAACGTATGAGAAAAGAGTCAACATCTATCAAACTTGTAGTTGCTCATCAAACATGAAATTTAAATTAAATTCAGTTAGGTTTTTTATGTAATAAAATTTTGATAAGAAGAAAATTATTCTTTGTCGTATTTGAGTGAAAAGTCAAATACATTCGAATATTCATTTGAAGTAAGAAATATTATTTTGTATTCTAAAACAAGATAAGCAATTGAAGATGATCTTATGAAGTCTTACAATGAATTCAATAGTATTAAATATTATAATTATTTGATTCTTCCGAAAATTAATTTCAAACGAATAATAGTTGACACGAGCTTATCTGTAATAGTATCGAAAGATAAAATACGATTTGCATGAGAGAAGGAAAAAAGAACGAAAGAAAAAAATATGGTCTATTGCTGAAGTATAGTTACTAGCGGATGACTGCGTCATTCAGTGATTCACTATCGTTTGGATAAATTTGATAAGCTTTAACAAATATATATTAACATAAAATTGTCTTATCTTTCATTTGGATTCATTTTTTTCGTTTGTTAAAATATATAAATATATATATATACATATCAATCTAACAACATGAGACAACATATAGGTACTTATCTTCATATACTTAATCGTAATGAACTTTCGGATGGTACACAACTGTTGCATGTTAAGGAGCTACCACCGCCTTATTCATCAATTCAAAGACAAGAATATCAATCTATTGCAAATGATTGGAAGAATGAAATCATCGAAATTAAACCTTTAAACAATAATTTGAATAGATATGGTTTTACTATCAGTGGTGGAATTGATACTGAAAATGGTCCATCAATTGTTATAACACATATTGATTATTGTTCGAAATCATCATTCGATAATGGACGAAGTAATCTTCGTCTTTTTGATCGTTTACTTTCGATTAATGCCATCAATTTAAATAATGTAACTCATGATGAAGCTGTTCAAGCATTTTCTTCAGCTCAAGGTCAATCTATATCACTTCATATTCGACGTTTAAATCCTTTGCATATTGAACATATTGATATACTCATGCCGTCGGACGCATTAAATCAATCACTTGGCATTACTATTACTGGTGGATTAGATAGAAATACGGAAGATTCTGGTTTATTCATTTCTCATATTGATCCCAATGGCTTATTGGCAACAATTACAATGAATAATCAACTTCGTATCGGTGATCGTCTTTTAGAAATTAAAACTAATTTTACTAGTGCTAATTTACAATGGGTAACACATTCAATGGGTGTTGAATTAATTCGACGTATATGTCAAGATAATAAACATGTTACACTTATTGTAGCTCATCGAACTTGAAATTTGTAAACATTTATTATTTGTTAAACACTTTAGTGATATTAGTATATTGATTTTCTTTGTTAAATTAAAAAATCATGGGTGCAATGATTTCGAGAAATGATATGTCATTGTTAGATAACAAAAAAGAACCTGATCAAATACATAGGGAATGATATTGTCCAAGCGAAAAGTTCATTGAAGAAAAGAAAACTACGCTCGAAAAATCAAAAATTATAAAAGCGCAAAGAAACTATGAATATAAGAATAAAAACATGTCAAATTAGTTGGAGGAGAACACAGAAAAAAATGATACTGAGAGCATATAATAATTGATCAATAGTTACAGTCTAGACTTGGAAATACAAAAAAACCCAGAGCAAACTTAGAATCTAACAAAAATCCCTGTTATTATGACATTATGGCATGCAGATTGTAAAATTCTACAATAAACAACAAAAAAGATTTTCAAACAGTATTATGACTGTTGTTCAAGATCCTCAACGAAGCTTTCTAATAGAGATCGGATAGCCGCTCAGAAGATATGAGATACTTTTTTTGGTTACTATATTTGACGACAAATACACTATGCTTATTTCTCAGATTACTGAACTCCATCGAATCCAAACTTCCAGGCCAGTGCTCAACGGGGCTCTAATGAACAAGTCACGTATACAATTCAATATTTTCATGTTCTATTTGAGAATCTTTAAATTAGGCTAAAAAAATGTGCGAAGAATTAATGACGACGAAATACTGAAAATGTGTTAGCATTTTCCTTAATGTATTGACGTATCTAATTTTTCTCGAGCTAAATTGATCTAAAATGAATATATCAAATAAGTTTTGCTGAAACTTGCATATTTTGGAATATAAAGTATCATGTACGTCAAATGTTTTCATTCGAAGAAAAAAACTAAAGTGTAGTGGCGATACATGTGTATTACTAACACATGGCTCCGATAGTGGTTCATCCGCATACCATTCTTTTGATCAAAATAAAAAAATGAGACCAGGTACATGCATTTTTGAAAAATCTCAGGAGGACATTTTTTTACGAAGTTCTGGTAGTACCGAGGAGTCAAAAATGTCATATCAAAAGAGAGCAAAACCACGTGGTTAGAAAGAATTTTAATAATTTTCTTGTATATTTCCAACCGGCAAAAGATCGAAAATACTGTGAGCAAAAATATAAATTAATGGAAGGTATCCTTTAGCAACTATGCCCATATTTTCGAAGAATATTTCGCCATTTTAAGGTTGCGATACACTTTTTCTCTCAGTTTGAACATGATTCTCAGATAAAACACTGAACATTGTATCGAACTGTATATGTGACTTGTTCACACTGAATCATTTTGGGGTAGTAAAAAGTCAAACAGAAAGATGATTCATGCCTGTTGAAGGAATATTTTCAACTCCATGAAACATTTTGACGACTAGTTGATTGTTGCTAGAATAGAATTGACTTAAAGTGGTTAGAGCAAATATTTTTCACATTGTGGTATATTTTGTAAAAAAGAAACGAATTTTTTTCATGAAAAGACATGTTAGCACATGCGAGAACGGCTTTATAACTGATTTAGTGGTAAAATGTTTTTTCTCATAATACAAATTTCAACAGAGTTCAAAATGAAAAGTTCAAATCAAAGAGAACATCATACAGAGACACAAACCTACATTTTGAAACTGCGTATAACTAAGCAATAGGAAACATTTCTAATGATATGCTAATACGTTTAAGAGAAATAAAAATCAAAATAAACTTGGATAACAAAAATAGTGAGCGTCATGATACACATTTTCTTTTCATAATCGTAATGTGTTTGCAGTTATTACTTATTGTAAAGGTTGGTTTACATATAACTGTCGTTCAATCATGAAATTTACGATTGATGTAACATCATATCATGCAATTACCTGATGTACGTAATCACTCTATATTCATTTTATAGAGTGAAGATCTTATTTTGTTAACTTATGTTGCTCATTGAATGACATAAAAGTGCGAGTGAATGATATCGAGATAAGTTTAAATACTAAAGATTTCTAATAGAAATTTCGAACAAGTTGATGTTGTTTGATCAAGAAGGAAAGGTTTTCATTGTTTTACATATTCAATCGATTTTTGTTTTATCCAAAAAATGGTTGGTACAAGAAAAAGATGAACATCAATGAGAAAGTTATCCGTAGAATGTTAGATACAATGTGTTTTCATAAACATGGGTGAAGTAGAGTTGAAAATGTTTATAAACTATGCATATAAAATAAACGACTGATACTCGAGATGACTCGTCTCTAATTGTTCGTAAACAAAAATCATAATATTGACTTTTGCAGAAGTGTGCTGTTGTATTTATGTATTTTAACTACATCATAGAGGTTCAATCTAGCCTTTTATTGATATATTAACTAGTAGATGTAGACATATGTCGATTTAATTCTAAATTAATGCCACATTATCAACACGACACGAAGCATAGAATTTATGCACTTCTTCGTGAATTACTTTTCTTTCTTTCTTTCACTCTCGTCGTGCGTATCAAAAGTTGTCATTTTTGTCGCGTTTATCCCGAGAACAGAAATTCAGAAAATAAGTGTTCAAACGTAATGTAAAAGTATCGAGATCGAACCAATATCACTTTTTCCGAATCTTGTCGACCAGGTTTCGTCTGTTTACAAATAGAGCTTCAAAAAGGCTTAATACTTTTCAAGCTCAGAAATGATTCTTACATCGTTAACTTTTCATCAAAAGCGACTGTTCGAACTGTTTACTCCCTCTATAGTAAATGCTTTATAATGTATCTATTAAATTAATATTTTCATCTTTGAGTAGAGTGATTTCAACTTGACATAAAGTCGATTTTAATATACTATGACGTATGTGTCAAAGGTGCCACGCTTTTTCCCTATTGGTTGAGTCTTCCAGCTTATGACTAATTTTATGGCGTCATCTTTAATACATAACCAAACTCGAAAACTTAGTGACAACGACCGATACGAATGGTACAGGCGACTTGGACGCGTTTACATCTGTATGAAGACGCGATTTCGACTAAAATCTAGCATTTATTCTAAGAGTTTCAAAATATTCATGCACTGAGATACAAAAAGGAAATTGAGCAGAAGACCCATAAGTCACTGCAGTTTGAATGGCATGAGTGTGTATGGAGACAGCAATTAAAGTTAGCCACCAGTATCTTTATTTATGGTTCAGACAGCTATGAATGTGCCTAACTATAGATAATGAATCATGTAGATAATTGAATGATGAATCGATATCGTTCATTAGAAACATTGTACAAATTGATATCAGTTTAAATAATTGAAGTTCTTGATAAGAATAAGAGAAAGCAACTCATTGTTGTGAAACGTGAGCATCGCATGTGAAGTCTCGTTGTATGAATAATCATCGAAACGATAATTCATTTTTAATGAAGTATAAGTTTTTCTTGATGATTCAGGTTCATGCTTCACATTACATTTTGCAATCGAGTTTTATTCAACTGCCATCTAACTTTTCTAGCATAGACAAGGTCTCATTCAATCATTATTTCATGTGAAATGAGAAAGATAACACTGTTTCTAATTAAATAAATTGAAGCAATATTTTCGATGATAGTGAATACAAACATTATATTTCGTTTTTCTCTTTGAGTTCTCATATTTCATATCATTCCGTCAATGCAACCTTTCTATTTTTCGTTTATGCACAGATATAATAAAATATTCTTATATTGCAACATAAATAATAATTTGTTTCATTAATAAATAGAATGACTTCTTGTGGTAATTCTCGTTCAGAACTCGAACAGGTGCCATGTTTAGTCTGAAACAGAACAGATTTAATGAAAGGCTTGAGAATTATTATTTGTAGACATGCTAGTTAACTGCTCGTGGTCATTATTGATTTATGCTCTTAGCAAAAGTGAGTTTTTTTGAATACGTGTAATTTCTTTACAGCAACTTTTCATACTAAATATTAGGTTCGAAAACTTCAGGTTTCGGCAGTGGCATACAGAAAATCCGATCCAACTTCGATACTCGATGTTGGTTATCCTCGCGCTTTATGAGCAGACGCGTCGAGTAGAGCTGTGTTTCGCGTTTGATTTATTACAAAAGTTAGAAACAGACACAATTTTCTAGGCAGCTACAGCCGAACAAAAGAAGGTTTTTAGTCGCGAAGAGATAAA
This sequence comes from Rotaria sp. Silwood1, assembly GCA_905250075.1. Classification (NCBI taxonomy): domain Eukaryota; kingdom Metazoa; phylum Rotifera; class Eurotatoria; order Philodinida; family Philodinidae; genus Rotaria; species Rotaria sp. Silwood1. The sequence continues at coordinate 271,482 of CAJNOP010000022.1, read as the reverse complement.
AGACCAGAAATTTAAACTGAAGAGAAATATTACCACAGCTAGAATATAATACATAAACGTATTTTCAATCATGTTTTATCTACTCATCTCAAATACTTTCTACACCAATACTGTCCTTATCTCACGTCGAGTGGAAAAATCATGCATCACAGATACGGACAACTATATACATATTTTGTTTTTATGAAGCTAGTGAAATATTGATCATGCATGAATGCATCGTCAAGTCACTTTCACTGATAAATAGGTCTAGTAATATACTTTTTTATTTTCTATCGTACAATTGAGACGTAGCGAAGCAGGTAAAAATGTGCGAGTGAAGTTAACAGCCTTGCATCCAATTTACTCTCGATACATTCACAATGATTAAAGACGGAATCAGTTAGTTTCATGCGATGTTTGATAGGATCTTTCTGTTTCGTCGATAATTGAAGTTTGAGGAAAAGCCGAGATCTTTCTATCAGAAAAGATGCTGGAAAAGCACCATCTGTTATTGTTTGATACCATTTTATAAAAATTAAAAACCAAGAGATTCCAGAATAGATGCCGCTTGAGTTCGTGCCGACACTTCTTTTTCGTTGTGCATCATTTAATTCAACTGCCATTGATTAAATTACATGTACGATAGAATGATTTGTTACCTTTCTCTTACTGATCATCAAGTTAGTTCTACTCAGGCACATGCATTAATTCTAGACGACGAATTCGATCTACGCCGGCTGAATTACTTTTTATGTTCTCCTTTTCACACTCAACGATGTTTGGTTAATGGCCACATGGTCCAATTTCATTATATGAAATACGTGGATTCAACGTTTTCTTCGATAAACAAATTGTTCCTGAAGCTAAATGGGTAGGATTCAAAGATTTGGGTCAAAGCTATGGTTGATCATCACGGTTGATTCTTCGAAGTTTGTACTTTTTATTTTTGACTTTTCTAGGAAAAGACAATAATCACGTTTTCTTCATGTACCGAATTGTTCAAGGAGCTAAGCCATTCTTGTTTCAACTGCTTAACAGTGACTATGCCAAATATCAGAATCGTGTCTACCAATATCGACGAATGCTCTCTGGTGTAAAAGCTTTTGGTTTCCAAGCACAGTACAATTCGATTTCTCAATGCATCCTTTATCGTAGAGTGATTCTCTGTTTTTTAATAAACTGAACTGATTTTCTATGTACCTCACGAAAATGTTCTAACAATGGAGGTATTTGTGTTGTCAGTTAAAGAGAATGGCATATATTCGGGTCAACGGAAAGCTCTCACCGTCAAACTAACAAGCTTAAAATATTAGCTGCCATTCGCTTGCCTAGATGGAGATATTCGATTTTTACGATACTCACGGTTTGGGTATACAG
>CAJNOP010000022.1:228312-270023 GCA_905250075.1 Rotaria sp. Silwood1 | reverse complement strand
TAATACCCTATTTTTTTTTTTTTTTGTGGTTTTTTACCCCCCCCCCCCCCCTCCACCCTCAGAAAATCCAGTTTTTCAGGGAAATATCGAAGTTAAGTGTTTATTATAGGAAGATGCAGCGAAGCTTCCTCTATCAGAATATCTATAGATTTTTTGAAAATGATCAGATTTTCAAAGACTTATCACATGAAACTTAAAATCTACTACCATGTTTTCGGAGAAATTTTCGTCGTTTTTTAAAGGTTTTCAGTTTTAGAAAATTTGCGTTCGGAATATTTTTATATATTAAGCGGCATGTAAGATGACGTTAGCTTACTGCATCAGTTACGCGCTTTTAAAAAGTTCTATGAAATATATTGGAAATATGCTATTTTAATGTGTTTTTTTTTCGAATTTGAACGAAAAACTCATTTCTAAAACTTCTTTAGCGTTTTTCTCAAAACATGGTTTCTAGACCGAAAAATTGAAATAACTCCCGCTTGGCTCGGTAGACCACCGATGTTTTTTTTTGTTTTAAAGGTCTTGATTAGAGCTAACTTTTCATCAGACGGATTTTTGATATTGAATCCCAGGACTAAGAAAAGTGGGATTTACTGTCGTAGAATCCCACTTTTTTATGCTTATTTTGCAAGCATGCTCACAAAATTGCTCATAAAAAATGAATGGAAGGAGGTTTCAAAATTCCGTCCGACGAAAAGTTGCGTACAGAGGCTAGCTACAATTTGAAACCAGTTCGAGCTCTTTATCCCTTCTCTGGACCGAGTTATTTCGATTCTCCCGAAAGGTAGGAAACTTAGCCGAAATTGCGTTTTAGTCGGACATGTCAAGCTGAAATTTTTGTCACAAGAGTTTCTCACTAAGACCAATCATCCCTGAAAATTTCAGCCCTAACGGAGGGTCCCAAGTGGGACTTCATTTCTGAGGGGGGCCTTAAGTCGTATCAATACAGAGAGTGAGTGTGGCTGTATGGGATTATGTGTACCTGATATAAGTATCCACATCCAAAGCCACAACTACACCCATACCGCCTTTTAGACCATCAAGTGAATGTATCAATGCACTTTAATTTCAAATTATACGTACAAGTTATTTTTCAAACACATATATCTTATTTTTCATTTCGATACTTAAGTTTTAGATGACATCAAAACTAATATGATATGAATGTTATTGATAAATCTCAGAAAGATTCTTGACGCCTACTATTGAAATACTCAGTTGATTTCATAAAAATTTAATGTAAATAATCCTAATGTTCCTGTATACCCAAACCGTGAGTATCGTAAAAATCGAATATCTCCATCTGAGCAAGCGAATGGCAGCTAATATTTTAAGCTTGTTAGTTTGACAGTGAGAGCTTTCCGTTGACCTGAATATATGCCATCTCATCAACTGACAACACAACCACCTTCATTGTAAGTGGAAAATATTAGAGTAAGAAAAAAGAACAACTTTGATGGTAAGCATATAAATTTGGTTTTTGCGAGAAAACATGGTTCAATGGAAAATAATTAGATAAAAAATCGATTATAATCCGCTAACAAATGTAAAGAAAATACTCTATTTCTTCAATAATAATCTGTCATTCAAGTGTCAATCAATCTCTATCAAGAACCAATTTTAATCTCAGTATTCGGTTAAATCGTAGTTGGACGAAATATGACTGATGAGTTTTGTATGTTATTGTGGTTGATTGTTGAAATGCTATGAGTTTTACGCAACCTTGAAAAAATCTGATGTACCAAAGACATTCGGTCAAATCAAATATAAGAATGTTCTGAGCTAAAAGAAGTTTAATATATTTCTTAAGTGTTCAATTTAGAAAACTTTATCAAAAAAAACAATATTAGATAACCAATAAATATAAAACAAATACTGAGCCAGTTAATATCGAAGTCGCTTTTTTAATCGATTTTCTTCTCTGAAATATTTTTGTAAATAAAAACACTTTCTATTGAATATTGTTTCTGCTTCTGAATTTTGTTTGATATATTTTCTACAAAAGAATTGTCAGCTATTATTAAGTTACACGATTTTCATCCTCGTATAGTATCAATGTGACTAAAACAACGTACCGCGAACGATGTAATGTCTTTTCTTTAGACAGTGTACTTTTCTCTTCATTCAGTTCAAGTTAATTTCTAGCAAAGACTTATTAAGAAAAGATTACTTAACTCATTGAAGACAACTGCGAAATATCAAAAGGTCGATCTCATGAATAATATACGTTAGAAGCATTTAGAAACTGAACATGTCAGCTTTAAAGCAACTGTGACGTAGGTATCAACCTATATATGCGACATACTTGAGGGCGAGGATATATAGGTGTGAGCATGACTGTTCTAGTTAGTTGTCCGCACACTCACGCCCACGTCCAGAATTACAATTAATTTTAAACATTGAATAACTGAACATATGACAACAAAAACTGCAATTATCTTAGTGTCTGAACGTTTATCTACATTCATCTTCGATATTGGAATACCATGTTCAAGTGATATGTTTTTAGATGAAACACAAACAATAACTTAACATTTAATGCCATCAGAGCAAAATTCAGAAATAATAACATTCTTAATGTTCATTGATGATAATCTAGAACCGAATATAACAATGTTGAAATTGAGTCCATTCAAACATCCAATTAAATGTGGTGATCAATACAGTATTTTGGGTTATCCAGCAATGACATAATTAAATATAGGAATTTGTTTTGGAAGCAATCATATTTTTGGTATTGAACGTCCTATGGAGCATGTAGCATCAGTATCAAGATCAAATACAGACGAGCCCATAGAAATAATGTTGGTAAAGCGAACATATTTTTCACGTGTCTGTGTTCTGTTATCTATAATTCGAGTATTTTACAGTCTAAAACGTTTGTTTTCATACCATGAAAAAAAAATCAATTTTTCTGTCAAATCATATAAAACAGAACGTTTTTGAACTCCTCTCATACTTCAGTACTTAGCGAGATGCAATGAGACACTTCAAATGTTTGCATTATCTGCACCGTTGATAAACTGAACATTCAGCAAAAGTAATGCTGTCAAAGCAAAAGTTCTACATGAGAACAAGTAACAATCTCGATTTATAGTAAATCTATTCATTTGTACTTACAAATTTTAATGAAAATGTTTGAAAATGATAGCATTGGATTCCTCCTATTCAACTCATTAGATACTATTTTCAATTTTTACTAAATATTTTCAAAAAGATCACATGCTTTCGCTTTTATTTCTGAGGCAGATAAAATAAACATTCAGCATGAAAATGTTGGTAAAGAGAACTCGCTAATCATTTTGCTGGAGAATCACTGTCCATGAGTAATTTCATGTATTTCAGCTAGTCAAATTCAAAATTCATCATGATGACTTTTGACAAATCTCTTGACAATGCTTAGAGCTACTAGTAATCAACAGTACAACCAAAGATGATAATTATTCTTGTTTGATGCGTTGCTCTTTTGTTGGCCTTTGGTTTGTTGCAAAAAAGAACACGAAAAACGTGGTTAGTTTGTTATAAAAGGGTGTGTATGAGGGGTCATTTCTTCACCAGCAGCTACAGCCACAGTCACACCCGCATATAGCTTCACTATCCCTAAAACTCTTCAAGTTGAAAATAGAAAAGTTAGATGCTGACCTGAAAATAATCGTTCTTAGTGGTACAACTTACGATCAATTTAGATCCACATTCACTTATGATGATCGCTAACTGGTTGCTATACTTGTATTTCTACATTCTACTTTGTAAACCGCACTTTCTCCCCGAGTACTTACTACCACTCTTAAAAGTATATTTCGTTCCATGATTAATAAAATATTGATTGATCATTGTAGTTAGATGATGTCGAACCTGGTCGATCGATTTCATTTGATTAATATTAGACATGTATTAGATGATGTAAACAAATTAGAGATGTTGGTATTTACTTCTTTGGAGTCTTTTTTGAGCTTTTTAAGAAAACATTTCTTCAAAATTTTGAATGAGGCTACGATATCGAGTAAAATGATACAGACTCTATCATTTGTTATCAAACAAGCTTATTGTTTTAGATCGTTCAATTTTTCGCTATTGCATGGAAAGTGTTTTTGTTGGATCATAGCATTCAACAAAATTACTATATCGTATTGTAAATCGAACACATTAGCCGGGAGTGTATTAGTATTGACGCACATAGATTCAGGCATAGTGGGTGATATGATTTCGACATTATTTCAAACAAACGAATAAAAGATATGTTTTAGACAAAGAATATTAAGATGGGAATGAACAATTTGAAAAGCGATAGGAGATAAAGAGAATGTAAGTATTTTCGATCTTTCCACTTCAAACAGGTACACGACACGAACAGAATTCTTTCTCTTTTTGTTTCATCCACTGTCGCTATATGAACACAAAAAATTATTCTTGACACAGTATTATCGCTATTCAAATCATGTTTTCTAACTTAATCGAAAAGAAAGATATACATTCTTCGGTCTATGATCCAAAATGCATACTCAACGAGTGTATACAAACGTGACTTTCTGTATTTTTGTTAGTCATATTGAAAACTATTATGTACTAGCCAAATAAAAATATAAACTTTGATTCTCTTTTGAAACCATAGAGAATGGTTTCTGAATTACAATCGCTGATTCTAAATGATTTATAGTGAGTTAAGGTGAGTTATGTGATTAAATCTTTTTTCAACTGATTTAAATCAGTTGTTATCCCTTTGAATGCTTCACTATGTTTGTCTGTCACACAGTCATATACAGTGATCGACTTGACTAATGGTTTCGTTCATCACTGGTGTCGCTCTCATATGTTTCATATTTTAGTATTGAGGGTATGGATGTGCCTGTTACAGTTTTTATTGAATAACATAAGTTTAACATACACACACCTATACTCATATTCAAACCCACCATAATACTGTTATTCGTGCATTTCTAATCTTAACTAGAGTTGAGTTTTTCTCATGTGGAAATCTATATCATTTATTGTTACAACTGTATTGTTCGAAATCGATCAAGATATAGAAAAGTGCCTATATGAAGAAAATTATGAAAGTCACACAGAATTATAATGATAGCTGTACGCTTTTTCCGTCGTCATTATTATCATGAATCAAAGTATTGACGCAGTATTCACCAAAAAAATATGCATCAAATTACTCAATGTTTTCGACCAGTATAAATTGATCCATGTGCTCTGTCTGCACATCGTTTACTCACTGAATCGTTGTTCTTTCTTCTTCCATTTCTATGTATTCATTCATGCGAAGCCAATCAAAATTGGCAAATATATGATGTATATAACGATGATTACCATAAAATCGTTTTTTTTCGTTCTCGTCATTTTCTCATTTTGCTTTGTCGATTCAACAAAATAGACGGCTGTTTTAATTTGTTTCAAGCCGACTTGCTAGTTGTACGTAGAGCAAAACAAAATTCGATCACCATGCCACAGACGACCAAAGACGAATTTCTCCAGCAAAAATTTGATAAGATTGACAAGGGTTTGTTTTACTTTATATTGCTTCCTTTCTCAGAAACCTACTGATCACAAAAACGGAAATAGTATTCTTTTCTACGGTGAAACAAGAATTATTTTGTTTGTTCGGAGAAAAAAGTTTGATTTTATTCTTTATTTGAATTAGTGAAATGAAATATTTACTATATATATTTACCTAGATAAGACGGGTAAAATATGTGTGGCCGACTTTCGGCAAGCTCTTTTGGGTGACCATCGTCTTGAAGTTTTTCGTGCTACAACAATTGATGCCTACATTGCCGAATTGAGTAATCATACAGGATGGATTACATTTGAACAATTCAAAAAATTTATGGAAACGGATACGCAGACGTTCAAGAATTCTCTATTTATTACTGAATTTAAACAGGCATTCAATGAAGTGGATACCAATAAGGATGGCTTTATATCGTCGCAAGAAGCACGTCAAGGTATTACTTTAGCTGGTCAACACATATCAGGATTATGTTTTAACCAAATTATTCAAATGTTTGATGATGATGGCGATGGACAAATGTCGCTCGAAGAATTCTTAAATAATTTAAAGCAACTATGACATGAATAGAGAGATAATAAACGCTATCATTCAGCTATTCACTGTATTAATCAATCGAATGAGAAAGCTTCTACAAGTGTTCAATCTCTTTAAGGTGCAGATCATATTCATTCGACAAATATTAGCGAGCAATTAAAGGTCCGAATTGTTTGATTATTCGGGTCTTTCTTGTCAAGATTTCGAAATGGAGTGGATGAATATGGGTACGAATTTGGATAAATGCGTATGTCAAGAGAAAACGCATGCCCAAACCTACTCAACCACACATATTTGCATCGACGTATGTTCGCAAATAAAAACAGTAATCAAGTCATGATGTAAAACTTTGAATTTCTAAAAGGGAATATGTTTATCTCTTGACAAAACAGGAAACTTGAACACAATATTATTAGAATGAAAGGGAAAAGTAAATCAGAGCCGCAATGTAATTACAGGCTTTCGTTCGCGTCTTTCATCCAACATTTATAAGTCGGTTTGTAAGGGCGCAGCAGAGTCAATACCTTTTAGAAATCACTAAGTACTTGTTCAACTATCGAAAGCACAAAATGTCGAAAAATTTCTAATTTGTACTAAAGAAAAAATATGAGGGTATTAATGTGGGAGAATGTGCGGGTATGGGTATGAATGTGCCTGAGAAATTGGCTGTCGTTTTTCTCTTCACACATTTACACACACACTCTTTTATTATTCTTGTACTTAACAATCATATAAGAATCCTCATTTTCTTCCATTTGACACAATTAACTAATAGAAAATGCAATGTTGAAAAACTTCTAACATTCTCAAGCAATATCCAACATTTTCGATATTTTTTTCGACGTTATTTCTTCACGATATTTACTTTCGATGTTTTGAGTGTGGATGCGATTCTTCTCTGCATCTATTCAACCAATCACACTCATCTCAACGCACTTGCCCACACTTTGTTGTGTTGTTCTTGTCTGAGAATATCTGATTATATAAAAGCTGGATACTCGAAAATCTGATTGGTGGGGACCCAAGTAGCAAAAGTATTGCATAGGTTGAATTGTCAGAATGAACAAATCTCATTTCAAAAAGTTGCTCAAAGCTCTCACAAATATATGTCTACATAGTTCTATTCTGCCTGCCGAGGATGCTCTTGATATCCACAGGGTCTCACTGCTTCTTTTAGCGGTGCGAGGCGCTCCTGGGGTTTTGGTAGCCACTCCGTCTTACCTTTAGGCTAGCCACCTATCAGTAGGACATAGAATTTCACGGGCTAACGAAAAAGATCGAAAACAGTGCGTTAACGCACGTAAATCAACATTCTTTGGTGGGTGGAACGTTCGATCGTGTTTTCGGCAAGCAAAGAAGCAATTAATCGTCAAACAACTACAGAAGCACCATATTCAAGTGGCTGCACTGAGTGAAACGGGAATGTACGACTCAGGTATAACAACTGTGGGTGATTACACAATGATCTATTCAGGTGCTTCTAGTATAAACAAAAGCAGAACAGCTGATGGTGTGGCAATATGTCTCAACAAGCGAGCAACGACAGCATGAAGAAACATTGGCGCTGTCTGGAAACCAGTCAACAAACTGATTCTCATGATACGACTACAGTGCACACCCATCGATCTCACACTTATTGCGATTTATGCCCCAATCAATCCAAATGGTCAACAAATAGCTATCAACACATCGGATACTTTTTACGCTGATCTGCAACTGACAATTAAGTCAGTTCCAGCAAATGATCTTTTACTAATAATGGGTGATTTCAATGCAAGAGTTGGAAAACAACAACACATTGCAAATAGCAAAGTAGTTGGTTCACATACAGTTGATCATATTAATGAAAATGGCCAACTACTGATAGATTTTTGTGCAATGAATAATCTTATCATCTCCAACACCTTCTTTCAACACAAAAGAGCACATCAAACCACCTGGATGCACCCGGCGAATAAAAAATAGCACATGCTTGACTACACTCTTGTTAATCGTAAATTTCGATCAAGTGTAGAAGACGTTCGTGTCCATAGAATGGCTGCGGGTACAATTGGAACCGATCATCATCTCCTTCGAACAAAACTGAAATTTCACTTAAAAACCAGAAAGAAATCATCAAAACAACATCATATACGTCTCGATCAAAAGAAACTCAAAAATGAGCATTTTGTCAAAGAGTTTCAAGTTGAACTTATGAACAGACCGACAGCATCAAATTCAAACAACATGACCATCAACCAAAAGTATGCGAACTTCGTCGATTATGTCAACAAAGCTAGTAAAAAGATCTTCACTCATGATAGTAATGGTAAAAAACGAAAGGAATGGGTTACTAATGAAATTGTGGAAGCTGTCGATAAGAAAGCGAAAGCTTTCCTACAATGGCAAAATCATCGTGGCACAAACCTCGAACGCCAACATCGTAGCAAATATAATCTACTACGAACTAAAGTGAAGAAGATGGTTGAAGCAACACAAAATCGAATACTGGGACGAAATCAGCAAGGAAATTGAAACAGTCATTAAACAACATGATCCCACAACAGCATACACTATGATTAGACGACTCAGAGGTGGACGAGTCAATATTGAAAATATCCCCATTCAAAACAAGCAAGGTAGCCTTCTATTAAGTTCACAAGAAAGGCTAGACCGTTGGAAAGAATTTTTCAATGATTTACTTAACTTACTATCCAATACCAAGTCATCTATTCTAAAGCAGATACCAATACCGAACATTTCTCCAGCTGAACAATTTCGTCAAGACAAACCTCCCTCTTTGACTGAGGTACAACAAGCAATCCAACAAATGAAAAATGAAAAAGCACCAGGTAATGACAATATCTCTGCAGATTTAATCAAAGTCGGTGGTCTCCCAATGGCTAAATGGCTTCATGAAATTTTCGTAGATATTTGGCACAATGAAAAGATCGTGGATGATTGAACAACAGCAATTTTCATTCAATTATACAAGAACAAAGGTGACAAGCGTATTTGTGACAATTACAGAGGTATTTCACTACTTGTTGTAGCGAGTAAAATATTTTCTCGCGTGATTCTGAACCGCGTACAAAGTCTTCTTGACAAACAACTACTTGAAGAACAAGTGGGTTTTCGTTCCAATCGCTCGACTATTGATCAAATATGTATTCTTAAAGTGGTTATGGAGAAATCACGTGACTACAATAAGCCACTTTATATGTGCTTCATCGATATACAAAAAGCATATGATTCAGTTGATCGTGACCTACTATGGCAAATCTGCAAGCATTATGGGCTTTCCAACAAAATCGTGCGTATGTTACAGCTTCTTTATAGAAATACAAAACCACGAATCCGAATCAATGGCGATTTATCAGACAGCTTCAACATCGAAACTGGTGTATTGCAAGGTGGTATCGCATCCTGTATATTGTTCAATATTCTTTTCGACTTTATTAGGCGTCGTGTCATTGACAAAGCAAATATGATGGGTGTAACTGGCATAAATTGGCATTTGAAAGTAATGATTTCTGTCACAGTGACCGAGACAACTACGAAAATCTAAATATTTTGATCTTAATGTATGCAGATGATCTGGTTACAATGTGCGACAACGCTCTTGACCTGGAAATTTTCATTCAAATCTTCGAACAAATTAGTCAAGAATTTGGTCTGACTATGAATGTCAAAAAAACTTGCATCATATCTCTTAAACAACTTCAAGAAGACTCAACAAGAAAGATAATGAAGAATCAAGAAGTTACAGCACCCAACATAAACATCAATATTCGGAATAAAACAATTGAAATGGTCGACGAATTTTCTTATCTTGGATGTTATGTAACTCGTGACAATTCGTTGGATAAAGAAATTGAGACAAGACTCTCCAAAGCAGCAGCTCCTTTCAACATGCTTCGTCATATCATTTGGTTCCGCAAGACAATCTCCATTGAAGCAAAGCTACGCTTGTTCCGCGCTTGTGTTCTTCCGATTTTACTCTATGGAAGCGAAGTGTGGTCGATAAATATAGCTCAAGAACGAATATTGAACACATTTTGCTTCAAATGTCTTCGAACAATCATCGGTGTCAATTAAGGTGATCACATGTCAAACGATAAACTACTACAACTGACAGGTCAACCACATCTCAACGATATTCTCAGACGGAATCGACTTCGCTGGTTTGGACATGCGAATCGTTTGAGTAACGCAAACAACGAGTCTTCAATGGTAAAAAAGGTAATGTTCTCGTATTTTTCAGATTGCAAACGTCCTCGAAATGCAGGAGTACGTAAAAGATGGCACGACAAAATACTCAACGATCTTGAGCAAAGTCAAATTCGAAATTGGCGAAGAAAAACACTTGATCGCAGCAAATGGCGAGATGCAATCAATAAGAAAGTTCAAGTCAAACCATCAGCAAGTAATATTGTAGAAATTGTGAAACAGGTCAAAAAACGTACTCAAGACCGAAGAACAACTAATGAAAATAGATCTTTAAATAAAGTAACACAAGTCCTCACTCCAATTGCTAACAAAGATTACGTTTGTCCGAAATGCAACAAAACATATAAACCACAAGGAATCAACAATCATGTGCGATCTGGCGCGACGGAATGGTGCAAGCAAAATGAAATGCAATTATGCTAACATCCTTGCCTATGAAAAAGCTGTGTCTCAATCACCAGGTGCGCAATGATGAGTACTACTCAAACCAATCTTGCAAGGCTTGGAGGTAGTATTCGGATGAACAGTTATGGTGAAGAAACACTACGACGATCGAAAAAGACACTAACCAAATGAACTTCAAAAGCTACCAATATATAATCTTATATGTAATCGTGTGTTTTTTCTTTGCTTTTCTTCTCCTTTAACTTTTCATATCTATTGTATTGTTTCTTGATCTTCATCCAACACCGAAAGGTAAGGGTCTAATAAACTAAACTAAACTAGTTCTATTTATGCAAGAAAAAATACAAGCAAGCAAACCAACTCATTTTATTTCATGACTCGTTCTTCAATCGAAGAAATTATTTTAAATGACGTAGAACATCTTCAGAAATTTTAAATTATGACTTTACATGTAGGAAACATGATAATTCATTTTAAAGATCTACATTCGTTTGAATTTCTTGATTGTCACATCTAACACAACCAAAATCGATCTTACTGTTCAACAATATAGTATCGACCTTTTGGATATGTATTTATAAATGAGTCGTATTTGTTATGTAACGTTGATCAACTACAATATTCTAACAATCTTCAAACGTTCTGATCTCACCCAGTGTTTTCAATATAATATTTAGTTTCCATCTGTATTTGGGTTGAACATCTATCTGATTATTTGTTGAAAATAAATAATGCTTCTTGTTCTATCATCGTTTCGGCTAGCGATACAAATTCTCAAGATTTGTTTCTTTTCAGTATAGAAACGAATTCGTTGATGTCTATATTGTTGTGCACCATTGAGAATAACATCATAATCGGGAATTGCTGGTTTGGGATTAGCAATAGAAAAGAGGAGTTGCTGGATGTTGTGTTCAGTGCATAAAAGTCATATTTATGTATCGTAGCCTAGATTCGAATATAAAAATGTCTTTGTCAAACACTTTTCTCAATAATCCATTGTTTATCTTTTGATTGACCTATTCCTGTCCAATTATTTGTGACATTTAGTAACTTATCATAAGGACGTTTAGCTGCATCAACTATACTTTTTATGACTACTGATTATTGTAGTATGTTCGTTTACTGTTTCATTGAGAATTTCTATTGCGTTTGTTGTTTTTGTCTTCAATAGAATATTGATGTTCGTGTCAAGCATATCGTTGTCAATCTTTAATATATTGAACGTTCGACGGAGATTTGACTCTGTCAAATTAGATGATGTTCTAGTTCGATTTTCAGTAATCGAACAAGATGATTGATTGATTGATACATTCACATTTGACAATTACGAACTTATCGATTTTGAGTTCCTCCTGTTTCTGCATATTGTCCAAGAGAATTTCCTCTGACAATGTATTATCAGTATCAATTGAAACTGATTCGATGCATACATCAAAACTAGTAGTACAAGAATAATCCTTTCCATTCAAACATCGCATATGCATTGCATTCCCATTGTTCCTACGGGTAAACTTCAGAATACTATCAATTTCTTTGTTTAAATAAGAAGTCAAGCTAAATTTGATATATTGATTACACTTGATAAACAAGTTATTAGGAAATGTACTTAAACTGCGAAGGTTTTCATTTTGTTGCATGTAGTTTGCAGAGATTTTGGCGATGTTCTTGCTGAGCTAGTATAGATACACTCTGATCACCCGTCTGATTTTATTTCATAAATTTACGGATTTTTTTCTCAAACTTTTGAAAAACTGATAATTGAATGCTTCTTTCACTATATCGAAAGACTTTGTTAGATGAAAAAATATTAAGAGATTTTATGATTGATATACAGTTCCCTAATATTTCGAGGAGTTTAGATTTTCATTTGCCTTGAACTTGTTCAATGAACTATGTTTTCCGATTCTAATTCATTCAAAATTTGTTGGCAATTTATCGTATGTAAATCAATAAGGAAATTTTCTATTTGTCCATTACTAAGTTTTTTTTTAAAATCCTCACATGTTTCTTTTCCTATATCACGAATAGTTTCAAGATGACTGAATAAATAATCAATATCATTTGGATTCGTTCAACATTTTCATAAAGCATACTTGTTACATTGAATAATTTCAATTGAATTTTGTGACTGATCTATTCTAACGACATACTGACAATCAAATTTTCAATATTAGTGAATCCATCGATCAATAATTAATTAAAAAAATTTCTCAATGGCTTAACATCGATTTCATATTTTTATGCTGTTCGTTTGTTAATATTAAATGACTTTTTTCTTGTAAATGTCCAATTTCGGTAAGTAAGATGGTGAATTATTCGTTAAATCCTATTGAACACTTGAATTGTATGATTCTTATTTTCGTTTGCATTATGCAATTTGACCAAGTTTTATGTGCAGAGAAAGAAATTCATTTTCGTCTTCTTTTTTAATGATTCGTTCCCATCGGTTGTTGTAAATAGGAATACACTAAAGCCGCCTTCACTTTGCTTTATATTTAGAGGTAGAATTTTTTCAATGAATATTTCAATTATATTCGAAATTTGTGTCATCATATATGCTGACGTTAAAACAAGCTGCTGTTTCAGCATTTTTTAATCGAACAATCAAAGTAATGAATGAGTTCGAAGAGATTTGTACTAAATGAAAATGTAACATGTAATGTTTGATAGAGTATCGATTCTACATCACTTTTCAATTGCAATTCATAATTATCTAATATTTTCAATAGATCGACTGCGGTATTTGATAAATCTGAGTACAAATCATCCTCGTCAATGGTTTTTATAATATTAACGATTAGTCCAAGTTAATTACGTTGTAAATGTGCATAACGACAACCAACCATAAGCAAATATGTGATGAAATGTTGGAATTCGTCAATACACCGTCGATCAAGCTTTATTTTGTGTTCCCGTAAATAGGACACCAAAAAATGACATATCTTCCAGAATACGCATACTTATATGAGTTGCATCTTGTTCTATAGAAACAAGAGCATGATTATCCCGAACATTAACAAAAAATTTTGCACATTTTTCAAATGTCAACATCGTAAAAAAGATTTGTAGCTCTTTCTTTGTACCAGGTATTATCATTTGATCATTGTGTAATGCTGTTGTATATGGCAACCTACTTGATATTGAACTAATGAATGGTGTTCATGAAAATCGTGTTGTTCAGTTTCAATCATTGACAAACATTTGAAATGAATCTTTGTCAACCAGTGATGATGCAATATTAATTGAGTCATTCAGTGTATTAAACAGTGTCGTTGGAATACTTTTTATTGTTTTCATTGAACTATTCATCGGTATGAATATTATCTGTGTAAAATTGAGAACTTGTTCAGATACACTTTACAGAAAGATATTGATCAAGTCTGATGACGAATGATTATTGATTTTCATAAAATATGGTTTATCAATAAAAAGTAGATTTGTTACTTTTAGCACACACACTATTTGACACGTACATATGTGCAGTTGAAACATATTTTTACTCCAACAAAATATTCATTTTATTTTATTTTCTGCTATTTTTTCATTTCATTCTCAGTGTTTTATATAATTTACTTTAAAATTGTTCACTGGTATGAGAAAATCTAAGATCTTCATTTCAAATTCATGCTTGACCTCTTTTAATTAGATATATGATCTTTTATTCAATGTCCTCAATAAATGAGGTTCCCCTTTTATTTGTTAGATGTAACTCCGTTTCAGTAGTATTGAATTCTTCACCAATTCTGATGAGTCATTTTTCCAGTTTTTCTTTATATTGTTGCCGAATATTCAGCTTTTTCTGCAATCATGTAGTTTTGTTTGAGTTTTTTTGAATTTGGAGCTTTGATCAAATGTTTATGTTACAAGTCTTTCAAATATGAAGTTGTCATGTTCATTAATATCATAAACAATAGACATTGAGTTGTATGAATGGGAGAAAAAAAAGATCTTGATTACTCAGCGAAACATTGACAGTAATCGATTGTTTTCGAGCTTTCATATTTAGATCGATTAGTGTTTGTAGATCACTCATATAGTTTCAAAACAAATATAATAAATACGTCAGTTTTCAACAAATAAGAATATTTCTTGATGTGTACTATCATTATGATAGGCCAAATTCAATGGATCAAAATATCAATGCTTGAATACATTGAAAAATTTATGTGACCGAATTGGCAAATTACGACCACACATTAAAAAGTTGTTGTTAACGTTGAATCAAACTTTTGTTATTTTTTCTTTTCCCTTGTTTGCGTTGTAAATTCTGATCATCAATACTAGGACTCATTAGTAAAATCGATTGAAAGTTTCAAATAAAAGTGAATTAATTGAAAACATTTGTTTAACCCTGTTTGTAAATTACGAATGACGTTTTCTTCCTTTTTCAGGCGAACAATCAACTGACTATCGACAAGATCAAGATACGATGAAAGTTCTTCAAAGATTTTTTTTCAAAAACAAGAAATCGTTTAAAGTTTATTCTTGTAAAATGATTTTACAAGAAATATTCATTTCCATAGATAATACATTTAAAACAACAATTATGAGTAAACAACTGTTGCCTGAAATAAACTTAACAATCGTATTTTGTTCATAGATTTTTAAGAAAAGATAAGAAAACTAACTGACTGTTGGTATTTAATTAATCAATTATAGATATTATATTATATCGTAATTCTTAATTTAGAATGTTCATATTTGAATATGTCAATGTACGTTGATAGAATTCAAAACAATCTAAAAAATGTTCGACAGAAGTGAATTGATTGAAATTGAAAATATTTAAAGATTCAAAATTGATCGATAGTTGATGACTGTATTGAAAAATCATTGTCGTCAATACTTTTTGTTTGATTGATGATCTAACTCAATTGTTTGTTGAACCATTGTTTGAAAACTTCGATGTGCACTTTTAGTTTTGAAATTGTTAATGTTCGAACACTTTCTCATGTTTTATATTTTTCTGATAGTCGAATTAAATCTCGCCTAAACTTTCTCTTTATTTTAGTCAATGGTCGTAATCAATGGCGATAAACTTCAATATTTTCGTCTGAATTGAAAGTTGACTGCATACAATTTATACGTTGAAATCTTTCAGTATGTTAATTTGCAAAAGCTTTTGTCGATTTCAATTGCTAATGTTTCAGTACATCTAAATGATCAAGCCAGACTATTATCGAAATGTTGAGAAATATATGAATGACATTGTTCTCTAGCATCGAGATATAAACTAGTAAGAAAAGTATGACATATGGTCGAGCGATCTTTAAAATTGAGTATTTCAAGTGAATATGAAGTGGTTTTCTTTCAAACAGATTTAGTTCCATTTTATGAATCGAATATTGTCAAAAAAAATTGTGTCAACACATCAATAACTATTGTTACATGCAATAAAAACTGTTCACGTTGTTTATAATCATTGAATAACGTATTATCAATTAACACATACAGTTTTGTATATCAATCATTGCAAGTAGATTCTATTGAATTTAGATGTGTGATAAATTGTTGAATTGTATTTAGTACTTTAGATTCATCTAATGCATCAGTTGATGATATAATCAGTTTTTATGTTTCAATTGTAATTAATATATTTTCGATTATTTTATTACCATTCATCAACCTATTTTTAAGATGGAAAAGTAAATCACTATTTGGCATTATATACCAGAGCGCGAAAAGAATAATAAAAGTTCGATTCGACTCGATAAAAGTTATACTCTATGCGATTCGGATTCGTTTTCAAAGTTTTGTATTCGTTTCGATTCGATTCGGTTTAGATTCAGTTAAAAACCATTATGTATTTTATATTACTATGGGTTTTTCAACAATATTGTCTCCTCGTGCTGAGAATTGTTATTCATTCTTCTCTTACTTTTATTGAAAATAACTTGAAAATAAGCATTATATTCAATTAGTGCATGTCGAATAGAAGATTTTGAATAAGTTGATGTTGACGAAAATTATGCACAAGTTAGTGTTGCACAAGAGGAAGTGGATGACTAATTATCGTCAACGTTTAACATAGTTATTAGTGACATTCATGTAAAATTCAATCGCTAACATTAGATGACCGTTTAGGCTGAGAAAAAAAAGAAATGAATAAGATAACATGTTCTTTATTAGCGATCGTCTTTTATACCAATTCATACACACTCGTCGATAACGACATGAGAAAAATCAAGAGGTCACTGTCAACAGAATGAAAGAGAAAAAAAATAGATTCGATTTGATTCGACCAGCATATAGGTCCATTAGAATCGATTCGATTCGCTTTTGTAGTCTTTATTCGAATCGATTCGACTCCATTCGATTCAATTATGATGACATTCAATTTGTAATCGATTCGATTCGGCTGAGTCGAATCGAATCATTCGCCTATTCGATTCGGTTTTGAGCTCTGTTATATAAAGTAAAAGCTCATTAATAATGATGTTAGTAAATGACATATATTGGGTTTGAATTGTTTTTTTTTAATTTGAATAGTTGTTTTAATCAAGAAGAAACTAATTCTAAAGGTAAAATTTTTAATTCCTGCGATTTGTGAACTAATTTTAACAGTAAACGGCTGATCAGATCCGATAGAAGATTCCTTATTGGTCGTTGTGAATGGTTTCTCTTTTGAATTTTTGCATATTTTTCTTCACAAAATAGAGTGTAAAAGTCTTTCTTTTTTGACTAATCAAGCAATTTTAACTGATATCAAAGACTATGCTTGTGAAAGAAGAAGCATCAGAATAGTGTTTAGTCGCAATTCGTAATATATTTATCAAATTTTATCAACACACTTTTATATCAATTTATATTATCAAAATAAAACAGAATAAGTATTTCGAAACGTAATCAGTATAAGTTTATATTTCCCCTAGTGTTTATAAAATACATTTTGCAGAGACATGAGAGATAACAAAAGAAATATAATATGGGACTCAAATTAAATACACGAGTAGAAAATAATAACCGTGTCTTACGAATTATTGATGAATGTTAATAGCTGATATAGAATTTGTAGTCGTCGGAAATTTTCTGTTCAGCAATAGATGCCAATAGACAAAAAAATTACAAAAATAAATAATAAAAACCACGAAAAAGAAGGATTGTCACATGAATACTGTGAGATATCAAACGCAGATATGACTATTCAACCGGTTGATTTGACAAGTATGTGCTGGAGTACTGGTAAGGAAAAATCCTACTAATGCTAACTCTGCTGAGGGCAGTTCTCACTAATAATTACGTGTCATTGAATTACAAAACGAAATATCAATGTATATTCACTCATTTTAACAACATGAAACGCAGAGAAACGCAAAAGGAAAAAAAATTGAAAGAACAAAATATACGTGTTGACAAAACACATGAATGAAAACAACTGTCTACCTGATGAAAATGTCATGCTTCATTGATTCACGCAAATATATGTAAACGAAAAAAAATCACGTAATTTTGTGAAAGATACATACGAGTCGAAGGCGATTGCAAGCACACAAAACAAAAAAGATACATTTCAATATCACTTAGCATTATGTGAGTATATTTTATTTCCAACATTATTAGACTAACGATGAAATAAACGTAGAAAGTCACGAGTATTCAGATGAAACAATCTGATTATCAGGTGTTGTACGATTTTATATACCAATCTGCAAGTAGTATTTCTGATAAAATCGCACAGTATTATCCTTTTATTAGCTTTTTGTAAAATCTTGTCATATTGATTGAAGGTTTCACGGAATCCATGTTAAAAAACGGATGTCAGATCGTATCAGATCTTACAAGATCTCATACGATACACGATTTTTTATGAAAACTTATCACAAGATCTGACGATATTGGGGGGATTCGTTTTTTTAAAGATTTTTGTCAGATTCAGAATGAAAGATGTCATTGGAAATCTAATAACATTCTGATATTAAGAAACATATAAGGAAAGAATAAAAGGCTCTAGTCTCATCTTATCTAATCAAATAGGATTCATAAACAAAACAAACTTACAACATTATGTAATCCAAATGTTGTCTGCTCCTACTTGATCCTGTATGATCTATCGTGTTCTTTCACTGATTCGAGAATTATTGATTCAATAATTTCTGTTACGAAGAAATGTACAAAATATAGAAAATTGTGTTGTGCAAGTGAACTTTTTATATTATTGTAATCGTAAAATCATTTTTGACTTGACAAATAAATGCTTTGTATAATAGATTAGTCAAAGTACAGATGTATCTTGGAAACTTTTACATAATAGAGAACGTTTTTCTTCATAAAATATTTCGACAGAAAAAATATCGATGTTCAAGTTTTTCTAAGACTATCAGGAGATGAAAAATTTAATTTTTTTCTGTTTATCCTGTACTATGTTCTGCAACATATATTTTTGTATTCCTTATTTTTTTTTATATTGATATCAATAATAGAGAAATTATTGTATTTCATTTAGTTTCTTTCTATATTGACAATATAGAAGATAGTATATTAAGTAATTTTTTTTACTATATGCCTCAGAATATTTTGCTACATTGAAAATAATATTTTTTTTATTTGTTAGTTATACATAATATAGAAAACGATATAATATTTGATGTATTTGCACCTACATGCTTGCACAGATATTTTCATCCTTATTTTTCTATATTGATATTGATAATGTAGAAAATGATGCATTATTCTTTTTTCTTTTATATGTTTGCACATAAATTTAAAGTTTTTTACATTGAAAAGATACAAGATAAGTTTTGCTATTTGTTTATTTTGCTATATATATATAGAAACCAATGTAATATTTGATTTACTCTAAACTATGTGTCTATACATTTATTTTTATTCCTTATTTATGTATCTTGATAATATAGAGAATAATATATTATTTGACTCCTATACTACTATTTGCTAACGCATATATCCGCATTTTTTTATACTGGATACATAGAAAATAACTTTTTATCTGCTAGGGTCCTATATTGATACGACAAAAGTACTTTTATTTTATTAGTTATTTTTTTGTATATATATATGTTTATATATATAATATAGAGAACAAAAGAATATTTGATTTATTTTAAATTGTATGCTTGTAAATTTATTTCTTATTGTTTGTTTTTCTGTATATTGATAATAGAGAAAATAATGTTTTTATTGATTATTTTTCTATATATAAAATCGAAAATACAATACATGATTTGTTGTAAACTACATGCCTGTACATATAGTTTTTATTTCTTAATTTTCTATGCTGATATTAATACTATAGAAAATAAGTTTTTTTTATTTAATTTCTTTATATTGATAATATAGAGAATAAAATATTATTTTACTTTTATACGACTATATGCTTGCATATATATTTCCATTTTTCTACTCAGGTCGAGAAATCACATAGTAAGATCAGTCATGAATTCTAGTATGATCCTATCAGATCGTACTCAAGAATTGTATATATTCATACAAGACATACAAAGAAATATCATTCGAAAAATCGTCGCCTCAGAAATCTGATGTCAATTTTTTTTACAACAAGTTTCTTATATGCTCCAACACTAGAAACTCGTACGATTATAAAAATATCGTACAGTAAGATTTTAACTTATTTCTTTGGAAACATACATTCTCGTCAGTTTCCACCTTTCCTAGCAACTATACTTCAACTTAATTTCACATAGCCAAGATCTCTTTTACTTAATGAACCTAATGCACAGATACCTACACCGACAGTTACCATTAGACAAAAAAATCCATAACATAATAGTCACAAAAACTCATGCATCAAAAAATTTATACTCTATACTATTAATAAAGAGAAATAAGAAATAAAAATTAAGATTTTCTATATTACAAAATAGAAAAACAAAAAACTAAAGAATATGATCTTCCATATTATTAATACGGAAAATTGGAAAATAAAAATGGAATTTTCTGTACTATCAATACAGAAAAATAAGAAAGAAAAACTAGAATTTTCTATATTATTATTATAGATGTATAGGACACAAAAAATTGCTGTTTCTATATCATCAATGTAGAAAAATAAAAATTAAATAGGATTTACTACTATATCACCACAGAAAAATAAGAAATAGAAATAACAGTTTTGTATGCTATTAATATAGAAAGATGAGAAATAAAAATAACCATTTTCTATACTATTAGTATAGAAAAAGAAGAAAACAATTAGGTAAATTGCTCGATTCTATTTTACAGGTACTGTTCTTCATAGAAAAGCTAATGCACTCAACTATTCTCAAATAAATGAAAGAACAGGACAGACCATAGACGATCAGATAAGAACAGGCAAGATCTACATTATGCACCGGTGTATATTTCTTTTCTTTGGATCTTATATGATCTGTTGAGATCTGAGAAGAAGCATTCAGTCTGTCCTTATAAGTTTCTTAATTTTTGAATCTTGTAAGATTATTTGCTTACAACGTACAATCAGAATCTGAGGGCATGTTTTAAAAAATGAACGCATGAGATATTGTCCGATCTTGTAACAAGATCACAGACAAAATCTTATAAGGTTAAGGTCTTATTGGATCTTGTACGATCTGACGTCTGGTTTTTTGACCTGAGTATATATGTTATAGAAAACAATATCATACTTGATTTATTTTAAACCATATGCGTGCACACATATCATTTTTCTTTATTTTTTTTTATTGATATTTATAGTATAGAAGGTACTTTTGTTTTATTCAGTTTTTTCTATATTGACATAGAGAATAATATATTATTTTAATTGTATTCTACTATATGCTTGGACATATATTTTTATTTTTCTATATTGGAACTATAGAAAAGAATTTTTTTATTTATAACTTGTTTTGAGTGATGTTTTATTGGCTTGATTATTTAACAATGACTTTCAGATGATGTACCGATGAATATCTTTATGAATAAAAATTTTCTTAATGATATGAAATCAATTTGAGTCATACTTGACATATCAAGATTCAACAATATCAATAATGTGAATAATGTGTACTCAGATCGAAACATCAGACGTAAGATCTTCGGGACAGATCTCTGATATTGTATGATCCTATGATATTAGACGAAAATCGTGCGAAAAATCATAGTGTCTGCAAAACTTACATCACGTTTTGGCAACGGATTCTTCCATGATCATATTATCTGTATGGTTTTAGAAGAATCTTATGCTAAGACTTGCTGTAAGTTTTGCGGATACCACCCCAGGTCAAAAAGTTAGACATCAAGTCCTGTACAATCAGGTGAAATTGCACAAAAAATCGTGGTCTCAGAAATTTTACATCAAATCACACTATAAGATTCTTATAAGATCTTACTGTGGTATAAGATTTTCTATAATCTTACAGTAATATCTTACAGAACAGCAAGATCTGTCAAGAATCTTAAGGTACGACTTGATGTAAGAAATCTGAGATCACGATTTTCGTACGATTTTTCGTCTGATCTTACAAGATCATGCAAGATCAGACGTACGACCGTGTAAGATCATACCGTCTGCTTGTTTGACCTGGGATGGTTTTGCGTACAATTTTCGTCTGATGTTATGAGTTCAAGTGAGATCAGACTTAAAGTCTTATAAGATCTTGCAATCATATTGTTTGCTCTGTATAGCTGTGAAAAATCTGTTGTACTCTTATTATATGATCTTATATGACCATACAAGATCGTAATGTTCGCTCATATGTTGATTTATTCTTGCAGTAGTCAAAATTTACGATTACACACAACATGAACAAGAAGACATCGTCCACCGCCAGCAATGTTAGCGCTGTTGAAAACAATACCAAGAAAGCATCAGAAACACTGAAGCAAGTCATCACTACAACTACTGCCAATGCTGCTGCGTCTTCAGCGTCATTCTTTCAATCACGGCGCAGAGCACTTACGCAAAACTTTGTTCTAGCCTGGCTCGACACTAATATTGACGATACCAAAAGAGATTATCAAAATTCTCTCACTGAGCTGCGAAACATTGTCTATACCTTAGAACAATTTACTGACGCTGATCAATGCATCGACTATTTGACAAGTATCGAGGATGAAAAAGTCTTTTTAATCGTCTCTGGAAGACTTGGCAAAATTATTGTGCCCCTCATACACGATATAGATCAACTTGAGGCCATCTTTATTTTCTGTAGAAACCAAGATCTACACAAAGAATGGGCAAGAGAATGGCCAAAAGTTCAAGATGTATTCACCTCAATCAAGCCTATCTGCGAGTCATTGAAAAAAGTTGCCCAAGAATGTGACCACGACACGATTCCGATGAGTTTTGCTTCAAATCAGATGATGGTCGAGGCGACAGCATCGAATCAACAAAGTCTCAACCAATTGGAACCGTGCTTCATGTATTCGCTATTATTCAAAGAAATTCTATCGGAAATCGACGAAGACGATGCCAAGTCGGTGAGCGACTTTGTTATCTACTGTCATAACAAAGGCATTTCGGAATCCGAGATAGAATATTTTCAGCGTGAGTACTACCAGAAATCGCCAATCTGGTGGTACAGTTGTGAGTCTTTTCTGTACAGCATGCTTAACCGCGCCCTACGAATACTTGACATTGAGGCTATGACGAAAATGGGGTTTTTCATTCGTAAGCTCCATGAACAACTAGAACAGTTGCACAAGGAACAATCAGAAGAATATACGAAACAATTTATCGTTTATCGTGGTCAGGGGCTCACTAAAGACGAATTTGAACGCCTACTCCAAACGAAAGGTGGACTCCTTTCATTCAATAATTTCCTATCTACTAGTAAAGACCGACATGTAGCGATGAACTTTGCTATACGTGCATTACGTAAAAATGAACAACGTGTAGCTGTTCTCTTTATTATGACAATTTATCCAAATAAAGTATCGGCTTCGACTAGTCCATTTGCTTTTATCAAAGATTACAGTGGCATTCCACGAGAACAAGAAATTCTCTTCTCAACACACACTGTTTTTCGTGTCGGTAAAATCAAACCAACATTTAACTATAATCGCCTCTGTGAAGTTCATTTGACTCTCACAGATGACAATGATCCACAATTGGCTGCTCTAACGCACCGCATGCGACAGGAGCTCTGTGGATCCACAGGATGGCACCGATTGGGTCATTTGATGCTCAAAGTGGGCGAATATAATCAAGCCGAAGAATTATACAATGAATTACTCAAGAAGGCTTCCACTGACAGTGAAAAAGCACATATCTATCATCAGCTTGGATGTGTGAAAGACGAGGAAGGAGAATACAAAGATGCAGCTTTATTTTACGAAAAGTCCCTCGAAATCTCCCGAAAAACTCTCCCGGAAGATGATCCGTCATTGGCTGCTATCTATACCAATATCGGTGGAGTATATCACAATGTGGGTGATTACTCCAAAGCACTTGAATTTTACGAAAAAGCACGTCAAATAAAAGAAAAAGCTCTGACTCCGAATGATCCATCATGCGCAACTTCCTACAACAACATCGGCTCAGCGTATTATCACATGCTTGAATACTTAAAAGCAGTTGAATTTTACGAAAATGCACTGGAAATCGAAGAAAAAACTCTGCCGCAAAATCATCCCTTATTGGCCACTTCCTACTGCAACATGGGTTCGGTGTATAAAGACATGGGGGATTACTTGAAAGCGCTTGAGTTTTACGAAAAAGCACTTAAAATATCAGAAAAAGCTCTGCCTCCGAATCATCCTGATTTAGCTACTTTCTACGGCAACATGGGTCAAGTGTATCACAACATAAGTGACTATCCAAAAGCACTTGAATTCTTCAAGAAAGCTCATCAAATAAAAGAGAAAGCGTTATCTTCGAATCATCCCTCATGGGCTGCTTTCTACAACAACATCGGATCGGTGTATGAGGACATGGGTCATTATCCAGAAGCACTTAAATTCTATGAAAAGGCACTCGAAACATCTGAAAAAGCTCTGCCTTCGAACCATCCCGAGTTGGCTAATTCCTATGGCAACATTGGTCAATTATATCAGAATATGAGTGACTACTCAAAAGCACTTGAGTTTTACAAAAAAGCACTCGGAATAAGAGAAAAAGCTCGACCTCCCAATTATCGCGACTTGGCTACTGCCTACAGCAACATCGGCTCAGTATATTTCTCCATGGGTGACTACTTGAAAACACTTGAGTTTTACGAAAAAGAACTAGAAATAAGAGAGAAAATTCGACCTCTGAATTATCGCGATTTGACTACTTCCTACAGCAAAATTGGCTCGGTGTACTACCACATAAATGACTACTCGAAAGCGCTGGAGTTTTACGAAAACGATCTGGAGATTACGAAAAAAACTGTGCCTTCGACTCATCCAGATTTGGCTACTTCCTATGGCAACATTGGTTTAGTGTATAATAGTATGGGTGACTACTCGAAAGCACTTGAATTTTACGAAAAAGGACTGGAAATTACGAAACAAGCTTCGCCTCCGAATTATCGGGGTTTGGCTGCTTCCTATGGAAACATTGGATTGCTATATAGACACATCGGTGATTATTCGAAAGCACTTGAATTTTATGATAAAGCACTTAAAATAAAAGAAAAAGATCTGCCCCTAGATGATTCCGATTTGGCTACTTCCTACAAAGACATTGGTTCCGTGTATCATGATATGGGTGATTATATAGCAGCTCTTGAGGCTCTTCAAAATGCTTTTCAAATTCAACAACAAACACTTGACGAAAATGATTTCGCTCTTAGCCCTACATACTGTTGTTTTGGAAAGATCTATCGTGGTTTGAAAGATTACTCAAGAGCACTTCACTATTTTGAAAAGTGCTACACCATTGTTCAACAAGTCTTATCAGAAAAAGATCCCGCTCTGGCTATAATATATAATAATATTGGTGATATTTATCGATTAATGGGCGATTATGAAACGGCACTTTCATTTCATCAAAAAGCGTTGAATATTCAAGAAAATGTTGAATGTAACCCTCTCGATTGTGCAACAACGTATACAAGTTATGGCGAAACTTATCGAGAAATGAAAGATTATTCAACGGCATTGATATATTTGCAAAAAGGATTACATATTCGTGAAAAGAAACTTCCAAAACATCATCCTGATTTGGCTGTAATCTATCACAATTTAGCAAAATTATATTTGGCTACTCAACAATATAATATAGCCATGGAAAATATTCAACAGGCGATGGACATTGCTCAAGAAAAATTGCCTTTAAATCATCAACATCTTCTAGACTATAGAGAAACATTTGAAAAAATCCGTAAGGAGATGTAAATTTCTTTCTTTCTTTCTTGCTCAATAAATTGGTTCTGATTGCTATTCATCCCTTACGGCTTTGTCTGCTTTCTATCGCACACGTGGGATCATGAACCCACCCCTAAACTTGAAGGGTATATGCAAAGAGCGCTGCGATGGACTAGTAGAACAATAAATGTAAGTATGGTGCATATGAAGACAACAGGTTGATATGTAAACATGGTAGGTTTTCCAGAGTATTACATAGCTTTCTCTATAACAAGACACTGAATTCTCTAATCAGAGTACGATGTCACCTAACGAGTGTTGGAAAAAGATTGTTACTCTCCTTACACAACCTACCAAGAAAAAAGGTTAACGTACGAACTCTTTCTCTAGTTGCACATAATGGTTAGCATACCAATCAAAAATGGGTCAACACATATCAATAAAACGCTATTTCATCTAAAATGGATGATGTATACACCAGAGATCCAAACAGACCATGAGGCCAGCCGGTCTGCCTGCCTGTGACAGGCACAGGCCATGTTTTTGACGCCTGCGCCTGTCACAGGCAGGCCGCCTGGCCTGTCTACTTTTTCTTCGAAATAGAACTTTCATCTGAGAAATTTCATGATTTTGTTAGCAAACAGATACAACTTTCATTAGTTTTCAAAAAATCACATTTAAGCGCGGTGAATCAGACAAATAGTGCGGAATGAGTATTAAAGATAATTATAGGAAATCAATACCCTTACCATTCTGACGAGATGATGAGCACAAATTTTCATAGTTATCATTATTCACTTGTCATGTTTCTCAGTTTTAGTTAAATTAATTGATTCTAAATCCTTTTTTCTGTTGCAGATTTACCACTGATTGCATTATGTTTCTCTCTTGGTCCCAATACTTTGAGTGACATTGTGATCTGGTATGAGAAGTTCAATGAAAATATTTTTGAACAAAAACCAGATATCGTCCACAAGTTGACTATCTTAGCATTATTTTTATTTTGTCTACATCAGCAATGTTCAGTTCGTAAACTCTTAATCAGTAATGAAACTTTTCAACGAATGCGAGTACCTGTGAAATTGTCAATACCCACAGACATTACCAACTTTGAAAAAGAATAGAGTTCGAAATTGATATTATTTACACATCTCTACTGCGTCGCGCGTTTTTTGATTCAGCTGAAGGATAGCCTTTCTTTTAGATACAGACAGACATAATTACTTTCACTTTTACTAATACAAGGCCTTAGAAATTTAAAAATCGGATGGTTTAGAAGACAAATAGCTTTTCATGCGAAATTTTACTATTTATATAATGTTATTAATTTTCATCTAAGTTCATTTTGAAAGATATATACCGTAAAATTCTCTTTAAACATTATATAATGTTTTATTACAAAGTATGACAAGACAAAGCTACATGAAAAATATTCAAGGTCTCCGAAGCTACGAGTTTTCTAAAGCACAGCCCTAGTGAAACATCTTGTAAGTAAGATTTTGGATCTTGTGTACAAGATCTTGACCAAGATACAAGGTACAAAAATGTGAGTAGATCTTGAAAATTTGGATACAAGATAATCTGATTATCTTGAGTCAAAATCTGTGTAATAAGATGTTGGGTACAAATTCATCTGATTCGGTTATCAAAAAAAAGCGTGCATTCTGGACCCACGATCTTAAAATTTTGCGGAAGATCTGGATTTCATAATATTTTGAAAAATTATTTTGCTACTTCTCGAAACTAGATTGTGCCGAATCGCACAAGAAAACACAATCTCCATTGAAGAATGTTCATGAGGCCGACAATTTTGAAAGTTTTTTCAATTGACCATTGGCCACTAAATTGACTTCTTGTATCTGTAGAAGAAATTTGACTTCAAATTCAGCTTCAACACCAAATTTTACATCAGATAAGCTATTTCAGAAGTATCTAGAGACATTCGGAAATGAGTTTTACTGATCCTTTTGAATCATAGATATTTGAACCAAGATCTTATAAATCTGTACCTAAGATCTAGTTATAGATCTTGGTGCAAGATAATGTGATTATCTTATACCTAAATTTTCAAGATCTACTCACTTTTCTCTACCTTGTATCTTGACCAAGATTTTGCTTACAAGATGTTGCACTAGGGAGTATAGCATTCATTAACTTTTTGCTAAGCAGTGACAAAAGTATAAGCATATATGAAATTAAATTTTCTGATGCTGTGACGAATGCAGATCTAGTCTTTATAGAAGAAGTGACGCAAAAAGTTGATTCTAGGTTCAGTAACATCATATATTTTTAATAAATTAGGAATCGATAATAAATTGACTTTGATTTGTTTTTATTGTAATCGATTCGCTACCAATTGACAATCGATAAAAGAATAATGATTTTAGTCATTTAAAATAGATCTTTGCTGACTTTTACATGAATTGTTTTTTTGTCTGAAAGTATGTCCGCAGTTTTTACACGTAGGCATTGTAGCTGTCTCTTTAATGAAGTTACTTGCTTATTCAGAATGATGCCAATTTTCATCGAGCGATTCTGACCAGAAATCTATCGTTCATTAGAGAAAACGTTTTTTAAGTGAACTGAAAACTATGCTTTTTTTATACTCCGGCTGACTAGAAGTACCTTTGGAAATGAACAGTATTTGTTCTATCCTTAGTTTCACATGCTCTCAATTACAAAGAAGCATGATACCTTTGTTTAATTGGAAAGCTGACAATTCTCATGGACTTTTCAATTAGAGACTTTTCAATGTAGTGATGTAGATTGAATTCAGTGGCTAATACGATTTTTTTGAAG
Source organism: Rotaria sp. Silwood1 (assembly GCA_905250075.1). Classification (NCBI taxonomy): domain Eukaryota; kingdom Metazoa; phylum Rotifera; class Eurotatoria; order Philodinida; family Philodinidae; genus Rotaria; species Rotaria sp. Silwood1. Next base: position 241,351 of record CAJNOP010000022.1, on the reverse strand, counting down.
ATTACTAATTCTTTCTACGGTATATTTATCATGATATTGACGTGAAAAAAACACAAAGGCCTAGACAGACAGGCCCAGACAGACCTGAGAAAATGTCAGGCAGGCATGCCAGGCCGAGGAAATCAGAGAATAGACACAGGCAGGCTAGACCTTCAAAAAGTGGCCCTGTTTGAACCTCTGGTATACATTGTCAGAAAACTATTTCAAGAAGTTCTATCATTCAGCAGCGCTTCTGCACACACTTTTTAATCAATGTTATGATAAATAATCGTACAGTACTAATAAAATTCGAGATATAGACCGAAACGATACCATCAGAGTCGGCAGTTCGGCTTCGAAGCATTTTTTACAATGATACAATTTTCTTCTAAACTGAACGAATTTTCAAGAATATCTTTTTCTTTTCCGTTTACTGAACGAAGGATTATATAAGCTAAAATGTGTTGATATATTTGTTTTCTTACAAGTGTACAGTCATTAGTCCATATGTGTTTTTATAGTAAGTTTAAATTGATGATTTAAAGCCATGATCACATAGGACTAAATCTTCAGTCAATCATATGTTTTCACTATCTACCTGCCAATTAGTCAGTTTTTTTATACTACTATTTCGGTCAATTAGGTTTTTGCACAATGGAAGTTCAGCCTATCAGAGGTTTTCTGCTTGTAGCTATCATCTAGTCAGGTTTTTTTGTACTAACTGTTAGAAGTTGGAAACTTGCACATATGCTACACAATTAGAGGCTCTATAAATGTTGAAAGTTTCATGTCCAACGATCATTCCTCTCTTTATTGAGCAAGGATAAATTAAAACAGTGCCTAATCGTTTAATTGTGATTTGAAGTTATTTGACTAAGAAAAAGTCGATGATCATAATCTAATCATTTCGAGTTGGAATAAAATCTAAAATACGTCACGTGATTTGATAGAACGAAATCTGCTGTACAAAATTCACTGACTTATGAAAGTTGGGAATTCGCCTTAACGCATTTTCTACGGTCTGAGTTTGAAGCACTACTGCTTGTCATAAACCAATAGTATGATTCAGCAAACAATTTTTCTAGATCAATCACAAATAATAATCAATATAGCAGTGAACTGACCAGCTCATGGAAAACAAAAGTGTATTATTGCAACTCCTTTTCATCTATACAATATTGAAAACATGAAAGTCGCAAAATTTAGTAAAATTTCAACTTTTTAATGTTTTATGATTTTTCGCAATCTCCAGCTAAAATTATATCTCCGAAGTTTCTATAGGAGGACAGTATTGTAAGCTAATTTTTGAATTGCAAATACAACTCATTGAGCTCTGCAAGACTGAAGAACAGTCAATCGATTTTAAGAACTTCCATGTTTTCGTTATCGAAGCCCAATAGAATAGGTCATAAAGTATTGGGAAAACTCGCAAAAATTGACTATCTCAACACTTGATCAAGCACAACTTGCTTTCCCTAACAGAGATGTCCATCGCGGCTGAGAATCTGCCGCTGCCGCGCCGCGGCCTTAGAAAAAAAAAGCTGCCGCACCGCTGCCGCGCCGCGGCGGTTTATAAAAAAATGTTGCCGCGACGCTGCCGCACCGCGATGACTTATAAAAGAAACGCTGCCGCGCCGCTGCCGCGATGAATTATAAAATAAACGTGCCGCCACCGCGCCGCTGCCGCGACGATTTTCAAAAAAGTGTTTCTAATTTCACTGCTGTGACTATATTTGACCAGAGATATGGGTACTAGTCCATCAGATTTATTCAATATCAGGGCGTTTCATTTGTAAATCGTGAAATTCCATTAAATTCATACAGTTTTTCAATGTCCTCCAAAAAAATCCTGCCGCTGCCGCGCCGCTGCCGCGATGGTTTTTTAAAAAACCTGCCGCTACCGCGCCGCTGCCGCGATGACTTTTAAAAAAATCTGCCGCTGCCGCGGTGATTTTTTTAAAAAACCTGCCGCTGCCGCGCCGCCACCGCCACCGCGGCAGCGGCAGCGGCAGCGGCGGCGGCGCGGCAGCGCCGCGATGGACATCTCTGTTCCCTAATAAGCATGATGCAGTGCATCTCGAAATCTAAACAAGAAGAGAGCTATAAGAAATGCAAAATATTTTAGTTTGGAGCGTTTGCTCGAGTTTTTTCTTTTGTTTGTCTCCATTAATGACTGCCTGCTCCCCAGGTCGAACAAGCACGGTTGTAAACGACCGTATACCGAGAAATACGACCAAATACATGTCCCAGTATTACGATCGTAAACTTCCATGTCGTATACGGAGGATTACGGCTATATACGGGGAAAAATACGGTCGTTTACGACCCTTGTGCACGAAGTTCGTATACGGTCTCCGTTTTGCTCCGTACTCCTCCGTGAACGATTGTATTTCACCATATACGATCACGGCGACATACGATCGTCATACTGAACCATGTATTACAGTAAACTCCCAGGTTGAGAAGTACGGGCGAGTTCCGGCAGGAAAAAATCTGAAGTCGCCGGAACAGGGTGGCAGTATTCCGGCCGGAAGTCACCGGAAAAAAACAGAAAATTTTCCGGCAGAAATACTAGCACTCTGTCCCGGCGACTTCCGGTGTTTTTCCGCAGGGTACAGTGAATTTTTCCGCATCTTTTCTGCAGGATCCGATGACCGGAATCTTCGACCTGGGATGCGGTCGTATACGGAGAATATTTGCTATGAATACGAAGCAGTTTCGTACAAGTCATTTTCGGAACATATATAGCACCAAAAATGAGAGAAGTTGTATGCTTTAGTGTAAAATTGTCGTTTGTTCTGTTTCAGTAATTCGAACCATACTATTAATGTACTTCGTACAGTTTGAAAAGTATTAGTTCAATGATTTTTCTCTTTTGACTTCACCTTGAAAATTAGGTTGTGCTGTATGTAAATGTGGGTATAGGTGAAGACGAAGAGGAGAGCCACATCAACACCCACATCAGCTACTATATGTACATGCATAATCTCATCCACACCTGCACCCATACCCATATGCACACCCAGAACAACACCTACACTACGACCTTACCGACACTTACACCCTATACTCACACCAAAACACTATGCTTTACGAATAGGACATTATCGCGATAGTCGGTTCACATGACTTTGAATTCAATCTTAATCTTTATTTCTTCAGTGTCACTTCCATAACAGAAAGCAGTCAAAAGTTTTTATAACTGTGTGTATCATTGGATGCATTCATCCAATTTACCCGGAAGAAAGGACAAAATTAATAAATTTGTTTAATTTTTCTCCGAAAAGTACGTTTGGGTTTTTCCAGCTTCAGTGGGACCAATAAAAAGCGGCTTGATATCTGAGAAAACTAAACATATAACCGAATAACTACTGGTACTTTTAGGCAAAAGATAAGAAAAGGAATGGACACATGTCAATTTACATTTATCAGCAGGAAAGACGATGGTAAGCGAATGGTTTTGGGTGTGGAGCAAGCGTGAGAGCCTTATCCGAGCTATAATTTTTCTCAAATTCGTCGATCAATTTGAGAGCTTCTTCGTTGCGTGCAAAATGTATTCAGCATTGTTCTATGAAACGATGTCGTTGTGAAATTGTATCTATATTGGATAAATCAAAGAGTAAAATCATGAATAACGGATACCAAAGTTCAGCAAAATCGGCCACATTGTTCACTACGTTAGTTGTCATGTTATCGATTGAACAACCGGCTAAAATTGACAGAAGGATATCGGAACCTTTGGCACAATCTTGAACACAATTCGTTAGACATTGAAGTAGATCATGAGATGAAATAAATACATCATACATCTATTAGGAGAGACTATAATTTCGTTTTTTAAATTTGAATTCTAATCAATATTCTACTCACTTTGTACGATTCTTGTCTAAGATGATCGATTTCATAAGGAGGCATTTGAGCATGTGGATCATACAGAAAAATTGATTGAACATGACGAAATTGGTGAATATTCTGTGCGAAAATATCGTGAATAAAGTTCGTTGCAATAATGAGAAAGATACGCTCATGAGGAGTAGATCGAATATATTCTTCGCATTCATTAACATTATCAAATTCTTTTGCATTGTTGATCAAATCATAGACGCTTTCTTTGATTTTCAGAAACTCTTCATAAGACGAACTTGTTCGATAAGTAACAATAACACACGTAAGACCGATTCTCGACATTGTTCCCGACATTTCATGTGAAAACGACAATTATTGTCAAAGTTATCAACAATAACACTCACAGAAATCGCTATAAATGAAAAAATGAAAATTCCCAGCTTCGTTTATTATATTGAAATTGTCTTTGGGATGCTATGCAAAAATAAGCAAGTGTAACTCATTGAGACAGCAAAGGTAAATACCATGCTGCATTTGTTAGTTCGATCAAAGGAAGTGATAGAAATGTTTTTTTCTCTCACCAAACCAAACCATAAGGTTTTTTTCCTTTTATAATTGTTGCACCTGCGGTAAAATGAAAGTATAATTCTATTACCTTCATAAGAATAATCATTTAAAATTTTCCTTGATGCAACATAGATGTATATATGTATTAAAATTTGTTTTTTGTCTGTAATCATAATTATGCATTTATTTATTGATAAATAAGAAAAAAGAAAAACAAACACTTTCACCGCCACATTCGAACGATACAAACAAGAAACAAAAGAAATAATCATAACGATCGGAGGAGCAATACAAACCGTATGATTATTCTTTTCTCATATTTCATTTCATAATTTCCAACTGGGAAAATGTCAGGTGAAAAAAAAACAGACAAAATGGGTTCAAACACACAAACGCACACATATTTATGCCTATTAAACATCAGACCGATTATGTGGAATTGCTCTTTTTTCTGCATCCTAATCGAGCGAGCCACAAATAAATAAAAAAAAAAGAAGAAATTATATAGTTCATCTTCTTCCTTATGAACAAAAAAAAGCGAATAATCATAATCGGTTGAATTCTTTTTTTCTGTTTTTTTACCAAACACTTTTAATATATTCTTCAACATCATCACCAAATTTTAATGTATCAAATGTTGTCGATGGTGGACTATCATGATATAGAAGAAAATTAAAATCATTATGATTTAAAGTTTTTTCAAAATAACTAGCTGCTGTTGAATCACGATCAGTTAATGGTTTTGTTTCAAATGATCGATTTGGTTTAACTTGCATTGATTGTAATGGTTCACTAATACCAAAACGATTTTCAGCTGATACACGAAATAATGTTTCTTTATTTTCAATTAAATTAAATACTTTTAATGATGTTGATGTTGGTGGTAAACGTGCAACTTTTATCCAAATGCCATCACGAAATTTTTCAACAAAATAATTTGTTATTGGTACATCATTAATAGTTGTTGATGGTGACCAATTTAAATCAACAGTTGATCGTGTTATATTTGTTATACTTAATGGACCTAATGGTTGACCTGGTTTAGAAAATGGTGATTTAGCTTTAACAGGCATATCGATTTCTTTTGAACGACCTTGTCCTATACGATTATAAGCTGATACACGAAAATTATAATCAATATCTTGTCGTAAATGTGTTATTGTACATGTACGTGTAGAACTATCTGTTCGTTCAGCTTCAATCCAATCTCTACCATCATTCATTTCAATAATATAACCAAGTAAATTAATATTGTGTTCTGATTGAATATCATTATCTGTATCTAAACCACTCCATTGAAGACTAATAACACCATCATCAATTGTACGAACAAAAACATGATCAAGTATTGATGGTGGTTTTGGTTTCTTTTTAGGTGATATAGCTGTTGGTAATTCACATGGTTCAGATTCACCAGCATCAGATTCTGCTGTAACACGTAAATGATATGATAATGACGAGTCAAGATTATCAAATGTATATGATAATTGTGTTCGATTTACACGATGAACCAATTTCCAATCAGAACCTGATTTTGATGAACGTTGATAAAGTAAATAATGTTTTATTGGTTTAGAACCAAATTCACGTGGACATAACCAACTAACATCAATAGATGTATAAGTTGTATCTGTTACAGTTAAATTAACAGGTTTCGATGGTGGAACTAAGAAGAAAAAGAAAAGAAAAAAAAATATATAATTAACTAGAAAAAAAAATATTTAAATCTTAATTTACTATTCTCTTCTTTAATTCCTATTGGTTCAGTTTCAACAAATTCTCCTTGACCAAATTCATTAGTAGCAGCTACACGTATTTTATATTGTACATCTGGTGTTAAATCATTGACAAGACATGTACATGTTTGTAATGAATCATTAACATTTTGCCATGTTAAACGGCCAACTTGTTGTTTTTCCACAATATAATTTCGAATAGGTGCATTACCTGTATCAATAGGTGGTAACCATGTAAGTAAACATGCTGTTGAACTATGTTGTTTAACTTTTAATTGTTCACACAAGCCCGGTGGTACTTGTCGTCCTTTAAAATGAACTAAAAATGTTGCTGCTTCTGTTGAACGATCACCTGAAGCATTTTCAGCAAAAACACGTAATTCATATTGAACATTACGCATAAGATGTTCAACATGTATAGTTGTTTCTTTTGTTTCACCAACTGGTACCCACATTTTTTTCGATGCTTCACGTTTTTCTACAATATAACGTTTAGTTTTTGATGAACCTTCACGCCAATTAAGTGTTAAAGAATCATCTGTTATATCTGTTATTGTTAATGCTTCTGGCATATCTGGTGGTTCAATTGTACGTTTAAGTGATAGAACTTGTGTTTCACGTGTTGGTGATGAACGTCGACCATTACGTGTTAATGTACGTAAACGAAATTGATAAGATAAATCTGTTTTCAAATCTGTTCGTGTATATGTTGTTTCTGAAGCATCAACTTTTTCTAATTCATGCCATGAATGATCTTCAGAATCCCATACTTCAATTATATAAGCTGATATTGAATCAGTTTTATCTTGTAATGATCCTGTAGCTGGTAACCATGTTAAAGTTATTGATTGACCTTTAACTTTTCCAATTTCAACATCACGTGGTTTTGGTAATGAAACTAAATAAAATAATTTTTAAAATCTTTTACATAGACAATAATAATAACTCAATAAATCTTACTATCTTTAGCATCAATTTGTAATGGTTTATCAATTTCACATGGTGCTGAAAGTCCTTCTTCATTTTCAGCTGTTACACGTATTAAATGCTGAGCACCTAATGGCAAACTTTCAATTTCATATGTTGTTGTTTTACAACGTCCTTCTTTTAACCATGTTGTTCTTTGTACATCACGTCTTTCAATAATATAAGCACGTATTAGTTTACCACCATCATTTTCTGGTGGATCCCATTGTACACGTACTGTTTGTCCGATAATATCTTTAACAGTAAGATTTTTAGGTGGTGATGGAACATCATATGGATTTCGACATAATACAGGCATATCTAATTCAAGCCATTCACTTTGAAGATCATCTTCATTTAATGCACAAACACGAAAATAATAACTTGAACCTTCCATTAATTCTGTTATAATAAGATTATATTGATTTGATGAAACCTTTTTAACTGGAATCCAATTTGCTTTAAGTGCATCACGACGTTCAATAATATAAGATATTATATCACTTGAACCACTTGATAAGGATGGTTTCCATGATATAGATATTGATGTTGAGTCTATATTTGATGTTTGTAATGGTTTATCAGGCATCGATGGTGGTTCTAAAATAAATATCATTTATTAAAACATAACAAAAAAAAATCATCTATTGAATTGATCATGTTCAATGTAAAATCAATTCAATTAACTTACCACTTTGTTTTTGTGGTTTAACAGCTTTTTCAAGTGATTTTGGTTCACTATATCCAATAGAATTTGCTGCTTTAATACGAAAATTATAATAAACATTTTCATCTAATTTTGAAACTCGAAAACTTGTTGTTATTGCTGGTAAAATTTGTACTTGTGCCCATTCATTATTTTTATTTTTTTTATCACGCATTTCTAATAAATATTCTATTAATGAACTACCACCATCATTACGTGGCATTTCCCATTGTAGTGTTATTGATGAATCTGTTTTAGCTATAACATCAAGTTTAGATGGTGGTTCAGGTACATCAATTTTACGTGTTAATTTAACTGGTTGTTCTAATATTAATGGTTCTAATGATTGACCTTCAGAATTTTCAGCATAAACTTGTATTAAATAAGAACCTTCGTCTGGTAAATCTTTTACTACACATCGATTTATGTCACCACTGACATATCCAGCCTATATTTATATACGTGCAGAAAATTAATAAAAAAGAAAAAAATTTTTTTTTCAATAACTTACTTTAACCCAAATTGGTCTTGATATTTCACGTCTTTGAATAAGATAACCTGTTAGGGTTGTGCCACCATCATTTAATGGTGGTTGCCATGAACATTCAATTGACGTTGGTGAAACTATTTTTGTTAATAATGGTCCTTCTGGTTTATCAGGACGTGTATATGGACTTTTAGCAATAATTGGATCAACAGTTGTTAATGCTGGTGACATTCCAACTGAATTTTCCGCAAATACACGAAAATGATATGCAGCATCTTCAGTTAATCCTGTTGCTGTATATGTAAATGTACTTGGATCATTATATCCAATACGTTGCCAAACATTTCTTGAAGCATCACGTCTTTCAATAACATAACCAATAAGTTCACTTCCACCATCATCTTTACATGGTCCCCAACTAATTGTAATGGAATCTCGTGTTACCATTAATGTACTTATAGGACCAATAGGTGCCGATGGAGCAACTAGAAAATGAAATTTACATTATAATACAAAATATTACATCGAGTAATATATTTTTTTGTTGTTTATTTGAATATTTCGAATAGAATTGTTTTCCATTTAGCTTTTTATCTAAGCTTTGTTATTAATGTCAATTTAGTATCTTTTCTCGTCGATAATGAACTACGAGGAAAGAATCTAGTACCTGTTGTTTTTAAATGTTAAACGAAAATTTATACTCAATGATCTTTAATCTCAATTGTTAAAGTCTTCAAAGAGAGAGAGCTAGAAAGCTTTGACTTAAAAATGTATATTCTATATTTTCCTTTGAAAAATATATGTAAGTTTTACAAGAAAATAAAACATGAAACATACTGCTCTTTTGACGTGGAATAACTGGTCGTGTTAATTCTGTCGGTTTTGATTGTCCTATTTCATTAACAGCTTTGATACGAAAATAATATTCTTTTTCTTCTTTTAAATGTCGAATAATAGTACTTGTTAGGAATGCTTCAGGTTCAGCAACAGTTTTCCATGGTGCTGTTTCTTTATCACCAATACGTTGTTCAATAATAAAATTTTTTATTTCTAAATTTTCTCCACCAGTAAATTTCGGTATTTCCCATTCTAATGTACAATTATCGATATCAATATCACTAACAAAAAATGGTACAGGTGCTTGTGGAACTGTTTTTGGTCGTTTTAATGTAACAGATTCACTTTCAATGGATTGCGAAAGACCAACAATATTTTTTGACATTATACGAAATATATATGTTGCATCTTCTTTTAATTGTCTTATATCAACTGTTGTTTCACTAGCAGGTACACTTTCTAATTGTGTCCATGATTGTCGATTAACATCTTTACCTTCAATAATATAACCTGTAATTTTTGCACCACCATCATCTGTTGCTGGTAACCATGTTAATGTACAACCTGTTTGAATAATTGAATCAATTTTAATTGGACCTATTGGTGGACCAGGACGTTCATATGGTAATTTAGCCATAACACTATGTTCTAATTCTAATGGTTCACTAACACCTATATCATTTTCAGCTAATATTCTAAATACATAACTTGTTTGATCAAGTAAACCAGTACATGTATATGTTGTATTTGTTGGGCGAATATTTGCAACTTTTGTCCAAATAGATTTATTTTCTTCACGTTTTTCAATAATATATGATATTAATTCACTTCCACCATCATCAGGACATGTATGCCAAGCAAGACTAACATAATCTTTACCACTAGCAGTTACTTGTAATGGTCCACCAGGTGGTGATGGAACTGTTTGCACAAGAATATCAAGACGTGATGTTGCTGTACCACATTCATTTGTTGCTTGTACACGATATATGCCAGTATCTTGACGTGTTGTTTGACGTAAAAGAAATGTTCCACTATTTTCAAATAGATCAAGTATTGCATGATTGTCTTTAGATTCATCAGCACGATTTATTATTAATTCAGGTTTAGGTGAACCAGTAAATGTAAATGGAATACGTACAGATGAATTCACATCAACAATAATTTGTTTACGATATTTTGAATCAAATTCAAGTTTTGGTGTTGCTAAAACAGTTACTTGAATTTGTTTACTATCACTACCAAATTCATTTTGAATTTCTAATGTATATTGTCCAGCATCATTTTCTTGTACTTCTTTTATATAAAGAACAAGAACACCTTGTGCAAGTGATGATGTATATCGGCCGGTTGTTAATGGTAATTTTCGACCACCTTTATACCAAATTATTTCAGGTTCAGGTGAACCAATAATTGTTGCTTCAATACGACCTTGACTACCACCATTCATTGTTTGATTAGAAAATTTTTCAATACGTGGTGAAATACCTTGTCGTGGTGCTCGAATAACGACAGATCGTTCTGTTTGTGAATATGCACTTAAACCAGCTTGATTACGTGCAGCAACACGAAATTCATATTCACCATTTGTTAATAAATCTTCAATTTTATGAAAACATTCAGTTATAGGTGTTACAGTTTCTATACGTATAAATGATGGATCAGTTTTAAAACGTTGTTCAATTATATATTCGATAATTGCACTACCATTATCCCGAATAGGTGGTTTCCATGAAAGTATACATGATGTATCCGTTAATTCATTTATATCAATAGGTCCTGGTTGTGTTGGAACATCATATGGATCTTTTATTGTAACAGATTCACTTGAACGACTATATGCACCCTGACCTTCTTCATTTACAGCAGCTACTCGAAAATCATAAATAGTTCCTAAAACATTAAAAAAAAAATATATTTAAAAAATGAAAATAAAAATTTTTCTCTTAACTAACCTTCAATTAAATCAACTAGTTGTACAGTTGTTCCTTGTACTAATGTTGGTATAGCTCGAATCCAACGTTTTTCTGTTTGTCTTTCAACAATATAACCTTGAATTGGTGCTCCACCATCATTGTTTGGTGGTAACCATTGTAATTGACAACTTGATCTTGTTACACCAGAAACTTTAAGTTCTCTTGGTGCACTTGGTACATCAAATGGATTTTTAGCAATAAATGGTTCAACTATTTCTGTTGGTTCTGATTGACCTAATTTATTTTCTGCTAATACTCGTACTGTATATTTTGATCCTTTTGTTAAACGATTAAGTTCATAATTAAATGTTTCACTTGAAAGACGTTCAGATCGAACATATTGTGAACGACGCATATCACGATATTCAACAAAATATGAATTTATTGGTAAACCACCATCATCTAATGGTGCTTCCCATTTAATATGACATGATTCGGCAGTTATATTATCAATTTTAAGATTTCTTACTGGTTGTGGAACATTTTGAACACGAACATCAAATGATGTTTCAGCTGTACCAGCAACATTTTTTAATATTAATTTATAAAATCCACTTTCATTTACACGAACTTTTGATATAGATAATGTAACAAATGTATCGGACTGTTCAGTACGTGCTCGATCATTAGCTGGTTCCCAGATCATTTCTGGTCGAGGATATCCAGTGACTTCACATGAAATATATAAAACTTGACCTACAGGAACATTGATTGGTGATGGAGTTGAATTAACTATAATTGGTGGTGCTAAAATTTAAAACAGTAAGAAAAAAAATCATGATTACATGTTTCTTGTTTTTTTAATAACAAAAATATTTAACATACAATGTACAATCATTTTAGCCGTACAATCAATTGAACCAAGAGCATTCTCAGCTATTAATTCATAAGTACCCGCATCTGTTGGTAAAGTTTCACTGATTATTAATTTAACTGTATCACCAGTAACATCGAATTTTATACGATTATCTTGTACAATTGGATGATCATTTTTCGACCTAAAATTTTATAATTATTCAAAAATATTTCATCTTATGTTTTCTTTTACTTACCATTTAAATTCAGGTGTTGGATCACCTTTAACACGAGCAGTTAATGTAACAGGTCGTCCACTTATGACTGTAATAGGTTCAAGTTCTTGAATAAATTTTGGTTTTTCACCAATAATTGGTTCTCGTATTTCAGTTTCTTTTGTTGGATTAGATGGTTCACCAAGACCAGCTAAATTTTGAGCTCGAACACGAAATTCATATTTATGGCCTGTATGTAATGAATGTAATTTTTTCGTTGTGCCTTCAAAAGGATCAGTTGGAGCCTTATGAGAATAAGTGAAAAAAAGCAAATTACCATAAGTAAATAGAAAAAGAAAGCAGAAAAGGTAATTTAACTTACATGCCATTTATAATTTGTAGCAGTTCGTCGTTCAATAACATAACCTGTTATTGGTGAACCACCATCTCTAATGGGTGGTTGCCAACTTAATTCAATCCATTCATTACCAATTGCATTTATAGTTAACTCAATAGGTGCACCCGGTTTATCTAAAAAAAGAATTATTTTTGTTTTATTATTCTTTTTTTTTTGTTTTTTGAAAAATCATTAAACATACCAAACGGATTTTTGGCTACAATCAGTCTTGATGGAGCACTTGGTTCTGATTGACCCACTTTATTACAGGCAATTACTCGAAATTCATATTCACTTCCTTCAATAAGTTCTTCGGCTTTAATTTGTGTTGTATCTGCTGGAATGATTAGTTTTGTTACTTTTGACCAACGTGATGCTCCTTGTAAACGACGTTCAACAATATAACCTGTTAATGGTGTTCCTCCGTCACTAGATGGTGGTGTCCATTGTATACGACATGTTGTTGCAAATATTTCATCAACAGTTGGAGCTTCCGGTGTCGATGGAGGATCTAAATATTAAATTTATAGAA
>CAJNOP010000022.1:196611-228212 GCA_905250075.1 Rotaria sp. Silwood1 | reverse complement strand
TCTTGACCAATGACACATGTTTGATCATTAGCTGGTTTAGCGGCTTCAACTTTTGGTTTAACTGGAAATAGTAAGAAAAAAAAAGATACTAGTTTCTGTGAACAAATGGTAACATTTTTTTAAAGATTACCTCCAACATTCATTTTCACTGGAACTTTAATCTTTTCGATACCATTATCAATGATGGCTGTATATGTTCCTGAATCAGGAAAATCTGCTTTATTGACATTAAGAATAATTTGATTTCCTTTAGTTTCCATTTTATGTTTAGTTGATGGTTGTATAGGAGTTCCATTAAATAACCAAGTAATATTTGGCCGCGGTAAACCATCAACTTCAAATGAAATTTGAGCATTTTGTGTTTGTAAAACGTTAACATCATTTGGTGTTTGTTTCAATGCAAGAGGAGCTAATGAAAAGTAAAGAATTTGATTGTGATATATTCGTTAGATATAAAGATAAACTTGTGTTTTACCCATTTAGTGAAATATAATAATATCAATGTGAGGGTTATTTTTTCGTGCAGGCGTTGTGTTCATGCTTTTAAAGCAACATAAGTGTGTAGGATGGGTTTGACATAAAAAGATTAGGCGGCTGAAAACGAATTCATAAATAATCAAGAATAAAAATTAAAATCTCATGCAAAAAATCATTTGAAATTTTTGTATTTATATTGTGCATTAAATTCAAATTTTATTCAAATTGTTTGTCTATGCTTCTGAGAAATGAAATTTAATTGAAAATAGATTAGTGTTTTTTTCTTGATATAATAAATCATCGTTTATTTATTTTATTGATGTGATTTCATTCACAGCAAAAGAAAAAAATAGATTACACACAGAATTGATTATGGAAACATGCAAATAGATGCTCATTTTATTTTATTCCTACATACCTGTAACAATAATATTAAAAATCATTTGTTGTGTTCGAAGTTTATGTTTAACATTTGCAACATATTGACCACTATGATCGGCTTGAGCATTAGTTAATGTTAAATGATGATTACCATCAGGTAATGATTCAAGTAAAAGATTTTCATTGGATTTTAACTCTTTACCATTCTTCGTCCATTTTACTTCAGGCAATGGTTTACCTGGAGCTTGACATTGAAGTGTACATGAACCACCTTGACTCACATGAATATCAATAGGTTCAGTAGATATATCGGGTACATCTAATTAATAATTTAGAGAAAAACCAATTGTACTAAGAAAACTTTTGAAATTTGTTCATATGTAGTAACGTAAGAAAAAAAGACTGAAAAACCATTTCCATGTTTCTTAAGCTCTACTCTAGTGAAAGTACTGAATTTAAGATACCCTCCTACTACTACGTCACAAAAACCTTTGGATCCTTGCTGAGTTTTTAACACTTGACTATAAAATGTTTTTCAATGTTCAATCAACTAATTTGTTGAAGTGTTTCATAGAAAACTATAGAAACTGAGCGAGCACTTTAAACTTAATAAATTTACTAATTTATTCTTCTCTATTGATATGGTTATTTTCTTAATCTCGATAGAATAATGCTGACTGTTATTTGGTATTGAGTCCAATCAATATCATATGAAATTTTCTACTTACCTAGAACAGTTACTTGACTAACTAATTCTGTTTTACCCATTTGATTTTCAATAACAGCCTTTAAATAAGAACAAAAAAAGTAGATTATTATCAAAAACAAAATTGTTTTTTCTTTACTTTATATTGTCCATCATCATTTAATTGAACATTAAGTAATTTCAAACTATGTGTTGGTCCATCATCAATAACAACAATATGATCAGGTTGTATTTCAACTGGTTTATCATTATGAAACCATGTACATGTTGGTAATGGACTACCATCAGCCGTAACTGTTATAGTTACATCTTGTCCACGAGATATTTCAAAATCTTGCATTTTTTGTTGAACAGTTGGTGGTGCTGAATACGAAAACAAAAAAAAAGACCGATGAAATGATTTTTTTTTTAATTTCTTACCAAGAACATCAATATCAATTTCACTTGTATGTGTACCATATTGATTTTCAATTTTACATTCATATTTTCCTGAATGTTTCATTGTTGCATTTGGAATAATAAATGTTGCTTGACCAGTTGTTTGATCAAATTTAATATCAAAACCATCTTTATTTGTTAAAGTTTTTCCATTAAGTAACCATGTTATTTTTGGTGGTGGATATCCTTTAGTTGTACATTCGATTGTTAATTTTTCACCTGTTTTAACTTGAAGAAATTTTGGTGGTTCTTGTGTAAATATTGGTATTTGCTGTCCAGTTACTTTAATTTTCTTTGTTTTAATTGTACCTGCTGAACTTGTTATAACTGCTTGATATTCACCAAGATAATGTTCATTAAAATGATGAAATATAAGACGATAATAACCATCATCAGTAACAATTAATTCATAATCAGGTGAATTTGATAATAATTCTTGTCCATTAAATAACCATGTTACATTTGGTCGTGGTTTACCTTGTGCATGAATTTCTAATGAAAATTCTTCACCAATTTTAGCTATATTTGCACCTGGAGAATCATTTAAATCAGTTAAAATTTGTGGTTTTTGTTCTTTAATATTTAATGTTGTTTTAGCTTCTAAAGTTCCACCTTTATTTTTAATAATCATTGAATAAATACCTTTATCTTCTGAACGTAGATCATCAATAATTAATCGATATGAATTATTTTCTTCTGTGATAAAACGTATACGATCATTAAAATCAATTGGTTGTGAATCTTTAAACCAAGTTATAATATTATCTTCACCACTAAGACGTATTGGTATTGAACCTTGTTCACCAATATTAAATGTCATTGTTGGTTCTAATTTTGATTCTAATTTAGGTTTAGAATAAATATTTAATTGACAATTTGATTGAAGTTTTTCAAGTCCATTATCAATAATAGCCGTATATTTACCACTATCTGAATTATCTAATTTTGTAATTGTTAAAGTATTTAAATGTGAATTATCTTTTGGTGTTTCTATTTTATGTTTTGGTGAAGATTTAAGTGGTTGATCATTAAATAACCATGTTATCTTTGGTTGAGGGATACCTTAAAATAAAGATATTAGCATAATTAGTAAGAAATAAAACAAAATATGAAGCATGATGCAGTTGCTGTTGGTAATTACAAGCAAATTGCTGTATTATATATATTGTAAGATTTATTTCTTCAGCATTTTTTTTTACTTAACTCTCTAGAAATGCAGTACAGAAAGTAATTCCTATAGTATAATCAGACATTATTGATAGAGTCTGAATTTCTACCTCTATTCTTCAATGCTCCTTTTAAATCATGTTTCATTTTAAAAAAAAAAGTCGAATTTTAGTTTAAAGATTTACCTTCAGCTTCAATAGTTAATGTTGTTTGTTCATTAAAAATAGCATCAATTGTTTCTGGTAGATTCTTTTTAATAGTAATGGGTGCAGTAACATTTATTTTAATTGGTTCACTTTCTTGTTTACCTAATTTATTTTTAGCTACTAATGTATAAACACCTTGATCTTCTTGTCCAACATCAGTTGTTATTAATCGACAAATACCTGTTGTTTCATCATATGTAATTTGTGTTTTTGTTGATGGTTTTATTTCTTTTCCATCTTTCATAAATATAATATCAGGTTTTGGTCGTCCATTAACATTATATTCAAGTGTTAATGTATCATGTTGTTTTAAATTTGTATTTATTGATTTAGTTGATGGTTGAATTGTAACATTATCAACAGTTGTTATTTGAAAATTTGATTCAATATTTCCTAAAGAATTTTCAATATGTAAACGATAATTTCCTTCATCTTCAATTTGAACATTTTTTATTTTAATTTCATATAATGTTGAATCTATTGAATTTGTTACAAGTTCATAATGATCATCATTTAATTGTATTTCAATATCATTTTTAAATAAACGTATTATTGGTTTTGGTGTTGATAAACATTTAAAATTAATTGATGCTGTTTGATTTAAATGTATTTCATTTGTTATTGATGGTTTTTGTAAAATTTGTGGCGCTGTTTCAACTTGTAATTGAATAATTTCTTCAATAGGCTTTCCAACTGAATTCTCTAAACGTAATGTTATTGGACCTGAATGTTTTGGTGTTGTCTGATTAATTATTAAAACACTTTTTCCTATCGTTGCATCTGTTTTTATTTCGAAACCATCTTTAGCTGTTAATGGTTTTCCATCACGTAACCATGATACTTTTGGTATTGGATTACCATCAAATTCACATTCAAAACGTGCTTGTTCACCTTGTTTAACATTCACAATTGGTTCTGGTTTCTTTTTTAATTGTGCAGCTTTTTGTATTTGTACTTTTATTTTTTTCGATTTTATTTGTCCAACATCATTTGTTATAACGGCTTGATATTCACCACTATCTTTTGGTTGTGCACGTTTTATTAATAATGTAAATGTTTCTTCTTCTTCAATAATTTCATATTCTTCTTCAACAGTTTTAATAATTTCTTGGCCATCTTTATACCATTTAATTTGTGGTTTTGTACCAGATGCTTGTATTGCCAGTGTTACAGGTTCATCAGCTTGACTAACAATATCTTTCATAAGATCAACTTTTAATGTTGGTTTTATTTGTTGAACATTTAAATTTAATTTAACTTCAGTTGTACCACCTATATTTGTTGCTTGACATGTATAACTTCCTTTATCAATTATTTGAGTAGATTTAAATTGTAGAATTTGTGTACCATCAGATTCAGTTTGTGTTGTTATGTTATCTGATAGTTCGATTGGTTGACCATCTTTAAGCCAAACTATTGTTGGTGTTGGTGAAGCAGATATTTTACATTGAAGTTTAGCTGGTTCATTGATATTGACATTAACATCAGATGGTTTACCTAGGATAGAAAATATTCAAAAAGAAAACTAAAGATTTGATGAAGATTATTAAAGCTTACCTTCAACTTTAGGTTTGATGCAAACATCAATTTTTGATTGAGCTTTAATTGTATCAATACCATTTGAAACAACAACTTCATATATACCCGTATCAATAAGATCAACTTTAGGTAATGTTAATTTATTAAGATTTCCTTTGGATTCAATTTTATATTTGCCTGATGGGGTTATTTCTTGACCATTGAAAAGCCTGAAAAATAAATATGATTGTATTTTTATTGTATTCAATTATGTCGATGTGGAAAGGAATTAGGGCGATAAGTTCTTGTAAAGCATGTGATCACTCAGAAATACAATCAAGAGTCATCACTACTCATGATGCATCAAAAAGATATTAGGATATCTTCTCTGCTAATCATCCCAGTTATAGAATGATACGAATCCAAAAATGGCTATTGATCTGATTTATAATCGATTAAGAGATTTTTATGCATAACCATATAAGAAAATTCTCAGCTGTTAATTAAAAGAGTCCCGATTCCATCACTTTTAATATCGCGTCTGCCATACATGCTTAACTATGATAGGAAATTTTAGAAGGTAGCATTTTCTCAATCACTTTCTGTGTGCCAGATTTTTTTGAGTTTTTGCAACACTTGAAACGATAAGCGAGAGCTTTAATTTTATTGCAAATAATAAATAAACCCCCCCTCATAATAAAAGACCCCCCCATATTAGAAGACCCCCCCGTTTTAGAAGACCCCTCCGGAGGAGTCACTTCATAGAAATTTCTTTTTTTCACCAGCAAAAATTTACAAAATTTACAAAAGTTCGCTGGACCATAATAGAAGACCCGGGGTCTTTTATTGTAGGGGGGGTTTAAACCAGTTTTACCATTTAATGGTTGGTTTTGGTAAACCTTCACAATCAACTTCAAGTGTTACACTTTGTCCAACTTGTGCAATCGTATCTTTAAGTGTTGTATTGAATTTTAATGGTGATGAGACTTGAATTTGTGTTTGAGCTTCACGTGTTTGTAATTTATTTTTACATATAACTTTATAAACACCCTAAATAAAAAGAAAACAAGACTTTTCAATCAAACAAGAAAAAAAAGTAAAATTTTTCTTATGAAATTACTTTATCATCTGGTGTTGCTTGTTTAATTGTTAATGAACAGGTACCATCAGGTTTTTTAATAATTTCAACACGATCAGATGGTTTGATTTCTTTTCCATCTTTTGTCCATGTTATATCTGGTTGTGGACGTCCACTAACATAGCATTCAAGATGAATAGGTTGACCGATCTGAATTGTTTGTTGTTCTGGAAATTCACATTTAAGATCAGTTGGTTGTATAACAGTTATTTTACATTGAGATTCTTTATCACCAAGATCATTTGATACAACAACTTTATAAGTACCTTCATCTTCTGATTTAACATTTGGAATAATTAATTCATATGTATTATCAGCAATTTGTTTACCAACTTCTTTTAGCTCAACATTATCTTTAAACCATTTTATTAATGGTTGTGGACTTGCTGTCGAAGTAATTGTTAAATGAAGTTCTTTATCTAATAAACATTCTTGATCAGTTAAACCTTTAGAAATAATTGGAGCAGCCGTAATATTTAATTGACATGAAGCTTCAGTTGAACCAATTGCATTTTCAAGCTTACAAGTTAATGTACCTGTTTGATCAACACGTGCATTTTTAATAGTTATTAGAAGACGATGATTTGCTGCATCATATGTTTGTTCAATACCATCTTTAGGTGTTAATGGTTTACCATTATGTAATAAAGTTATTTTAGGTAATGGAAAACCATCAATTTGACATTCAATTGTAGCTGTATCACCTTGTTTAATAGTTGTATCCATTGGTTTAGATAAAAATTCAGGTGACTCTAAATAAAATATAATAAAATATTTTAAGATTTTCTCATTCCTCAAAACATAGTCAATTCTGTTGTCAGAAAAATCGAAATAAAAAATAGTTCGAGGTCTGATCTCTTATCAATGAAATTATTCTTTATTCGGCTCGTTGTTTTTGTCAAACTTTTTGATGGATAGTGTATTGAAAAATATACTTTTTTGAGAAAAAGTGGGTAATATTCATCGTTTTTACTGTATTTATGCTTTCCTTCTATACATGAAGTCTTTTTTTTTCTTTGAAAGTGATTGTCAGGCTGCACCGACTACAAGAATCTGTTTTTTTATAACTAGATCGTCATTATTTGAGAGCTTTCCGAAAGATTAAATTCGTCATCGTTTTGCTCCACTTAAAAAGTGAGAAAAAACGTACTGCCGTGTGACATGCTGTTTCAAACAAAAAAAAAATAATAAATTTATAAAAAGAAGCACCATAGAGAACTTAGGCTTGCCAAAGATAAGCTATTTGTGACCCTTGTTAGGTGAATATCTCCCTTAGACGTCATCGTATAGGGCTAAAAATTAGATCACAGCTTGCACAATATAGTCATAACAGAATCGAAAAACTTCATGCGAGTTGAATGTACTTTGTAGAGTCATTGAGTTTGATCGAACCGTACTTTTATATTCTCAATCACATTATTAATCGATATGGGATATTCACTAAAAAAATATAAGAAGCGTTTTTCCATTTTTTTTGTGTTCAGGACTAGCACATTCTACACAACTCGCAGATGTCTAGAGTCCATCGAATCCATAATTTTCAAACCCAAACTCTACCTTACAGGCTCTAGTGTTTAATTTGAGATCGATTTTGGAGAAGAAAATCCTCTTAAAAAAACATCAACTTCAATTTACTTGTAACAGTAACATTTGTTTTCTTTGATTTGATTTGTCCACCAGAATTTTGAATAATTGCACTATATTCTCCTTGATCTTTTTCTGTAGCTTTATCAATAATTAATTTATATGTATTATCATCTTCTTCAATCATTTTAACATCAGTTTGATTAACAGAAATTTCTTCATTTCCTTTAAACCATTGTATTTTTGGTTTAGGTTTACCATCAGCTTGAATTGTTAAAATAATTGATTCATGTTTTGTTACATTTAATGTTGGTTGTAAATCTAATTTAATTTTTGGTTGAACAGATGTTACATTCAATGACATTTTAGGTGATTCAATTTCACCAGCTGGATTTATTGCTTTTAATGTATATGATGCTTTATCATCTAATTGTGTACTATCAAATATTAATGAATAAACATCATCTTTTTCAATAGTTTTTATACGTTGATTATCAATATCAAATACTTGATTATTTTTTAACCATTGAATATTTGGTTTTGGTATACCAGATATTTTCATATTTAATTGTGCTTGTTCACCAATAATAACTTGAATATCTTGTGGTTTACTATCAATTTTTGGTTTCATAAGTACATTAACATTACATGTTGATGTTATTGTACCTTGTGGATTAGTTGCAATAATTTTAAATTGTCCACCATCAGTTAAATCGACACGATTTATTGTTAATGTTTGTGTACCATCAGGTTTGGTTTCAATTTTTTGTTTTGTTGTTGATTTTATTTCATTATCATTTTGATACCATTTTATTGTGGGTTTAGGTATACCTTGACAACGACATGTTAATGTTAAGTTTTGTCCACTTATAACATCTGTATCTTGTAACTGATCAATATATGATAATGGTGCGGATACAATTAAATTCGTTTGTTCTTCAATTGTTTTAACAAGATTTTTTGCACGTATTGTATATTTACCTTGATCATCTTCTTTAACATCGGATATAATTAAACGTACTTCATCAGTTTTATCATCATATTCAATATGAAAACGATTTTTATCCTCAAGTGTTGTAACATCTTTTTTATCTTTTAAAAATGTTATTTCAGGTTTTGGTTGTCCAGATATTTGACATGGTATTATAACTTGTTGTCCTTGAATACTTTCAATTTTTGATGGTAAAGAACTAATTATAGGTGCAATATGAACATTTAAATTAGCTTGACTTGTTATTTCACCTTCAGAATTTGTTATAATAACTTTATAAATTCCTTTATCAGTTGATTTTGTTTGTTTAATTTTAAGTTCATATAAATTTTCATCTTGTTTTGTTAGCATTTGATAACGTTGATCATCATGTAAAATAGGTTGATCATTAAAAAACCATTGTACTTTAGGTAATGGATATCCTATTGCTCCAATTGATAATGTTACATCTTGTCCTTCAATAATATTTTCATCTTTTAATTCTTTAAGTATTTTTGGTTGTGTAAGAACATCAAGTTTAACATCATGTGTAATTTTTCCTGCTGTATTTTCAACTTGACATGTTATTATACCTGAATGTTTATTAGCATCTATTTTACGTAATATTAATAGAGCTTTTTGTGTTGCATTATCAAATGTAATAGAACAATCAGCATTTGGTGTCAAAGGTTTTCCATTCAATAACCAAGTTACTTTAGCTACTGGATATGCGGATATTTGAGCTTCATATGTAACTTCTTTACCTTGACTAATAGTTGCATCTTCAGGTGTTTTAAGAAATGTTGGACTTTGGTGTACAGTTACTTTAGCTTTTTTAGTTTTAATAACACCTGCAGGATTTTCAACAGAAGCTTGATATTCACCTTGATCAGTAATAGAAGCTTTTGGAATATGAAGAATAGCAGTGATGAGAGAATCATCTGGTGTAGGTGATTTTTCAATGGTGACTGGACCTATTTCATTACCATCTTTATAGAATTTAACAGTAGGTATTGGTCGACCATCAACAACAAGACGATAAATAAGTTCATCATTAACATTGATTGTTTGTGGTTCAAGATCATTTTTTATTGTTGGTTTCACTTCTAGATAAATAAAAAACAAATTTCTTTGATAAAAATTTTATTGCAGAAAAGTACAGTTACTCTCTATGCAAACTTATTGAATTTAATTATTTTAATATAATGACTAGTTATATTCAACAGAATACATATATTTAGTAAGTGAAAGCTAACAGTTTAGACACGAAATATATTTTACTTTTTCCTTTAACGATACTAACTACAGCAAATCAGAAGAAAAAACTTCACTATCTGGAAAATTCCCTATCAAGATCAATACCTACCAAATTCTCAGGAACACGTTTCGGTGAAAGATCTCTGAAAAATCTAGACGTCAAAAAACAGTTTTCTCTGGGTTCCATCAGAAACATTTTGTAAATAAGTGCATCAAGAAAAAACATTTCTGAATTATAAACTTTTGACTTTCACTTTATATATTTAAGTCGCATAGATACTAACACAAAAAAAGCGATTATGTCAGTTACTATATCAAAAAACCTCTAAAAACACACTTTTATTAATATACAATAGCTATGCTCACCGAGCGAGTTACACGGAAATCCTTTCAAAATATAAATACTATAGAAAATATTCATCTTATAGATAATTAGGATGTGAATGTGAATGAAAAGAAGACTCACGCCCCGAATAAACAAGTATCCGAGTGACTGACTATCCTGCACGCATTTTTTTTGTATTACTGATGTTTATATTACCTTTAATATTTAGATTAATTTTAGCATCAACTGATCCAACTTTATTTGTTGCACGAGCAGTATATGCTTGAGTATCTTGTAATGTAGTCTTATTAATAATTAATGTTGATTGTCCATTATCATCAGTAAGAATTTGAATACGATCATCAGGTATTATTTCAGTACCATCAGCTTTATGCCATGTAACATTTGGTTTTGGTATAGCCGAAAATTTAATATTAAGTTTAGCTGTTTCATTCAGTAAACATGTTACATCAGTAGGTTTACCATCAACTTTTGGTTTAACTAAAATAAATATTAAAATTAAATAAATCTTAATTATTTCATCAACAACAACAAACATACCACAAACATCAACATTTGTTTGTGTTTCAATTTTTTCTTTTCCATTATCAGCTACAACTTTATAAACACCAATGTCAGGCATATCAGCTTTATTTATTGTTAATGTACTTGTTGAACCTTTTGTATCAATACGAGCTTTTTGATTAGATTTAATTTCATTATCATTGAAATACCTTGCAAAAGAAACATAACAATACATTATAATTGATTTCTTCTTTCAAAGACTACAAAGTTTTATAATCTTTTCTTTCTTTTTAAACAGACAAATTTTAAGAGATTTATTCAAAGAAATTAATCTTGACATGAATATGATTTTTAGAATATTCTTTTCATTTACAGTGACATTGAATAACGTATTTTTATATTAAATTTAAAGTGCCTGCTAACATTCAAGATAAGTATTAGCGAATTGAGTAAATTCGATGGTATCGAATTGCTTTGTAGGGACCAATTTTTTGGACCGACGTTTGTTGTACTGGTTGGATGGAAACTGATTAGAATACAGTTGTGAGTAGAAAAAGTTCGTCGATTTTTGCCTGAAATACCAAAGGTTTAGAACGCCTTCTAGTGACACCCACTGAAAATCTCATTAGTAATTACAGAGTTTTTAGCTTATTCTATATCCGTAAGTAAAGGTCATTTAAATCAAATAGTACATTCTACAAAGAATAATTCTAAAAACATAGACATTCCACCTGGTGTTTTAAAATATATATATTTCGATCAAAAGAGGAATTCTGTGAAGTTTGTACTAGCGAAGATATTTTATAGCTTGTAAACCAAATATGAACTCAAAAACTTGAAATCACTGATAAAGACATAAGAACAGAAAAAATCTATTATAAATATCCCACTGCGATAAAAATATCTTAATATCAGTCTGAAATTTTTACTAAAAGCATCCATTCGTCAAGCTTTCAGTTAAAAAAAAGATCTTATGAAATGGAAAATCTATGGCACGAACAATGAAGTTTTTAACATACCATGTTAACTTTGGTTTTGGTACACCCTCACATTCAACAGATAAAACTCCATTTGAACCTTGTATAATATCTAAATCATTTAATTGTTTAGAAAATTTTAATGCTGCAGTAACTTTAACATTGGCTATTGTATCAACTTTTCCAAGTTTATTTTTAACTGATAATGTATATGTACCAATATCTTCTTCTTTAATATTTGCTATTGTTAATGAACATTCATTATTATTACGTTCAAGTTTAATACGATCTGATTGTGTTATTGGTTTTTGATCTTTTAACCATTGAATATCAACATTTGGTCGACCATAAACATTAGTTTTAAGAACAAGTGCTTCATTAAGTGTTACTTCTTGATCTGTTAATTGTGGTTCAATACGGGGTGTTTCTATATAAACAAAAAAAAAATAAATTTATTTCGAATGAATTTTTATTGTATACCAAGTGCTTTAAGTTGAACTGTAGTTTCATTTTGACCAAGTGGATTTTTAATTTTAATTTGTATAGGTGATTCATCTTCAGGTGTTATATCATGAATAATTAATTTAGTTACTGTTGAACTTTCTTCGATTATTTCATATTTGGTTGAAGGTTTGATTGATTGATCACGATGAATCCTTTTTCAAAAGAAATATTTTAATTAATAATTAAATGAAAAAAAAAAACCCCGAGAACTTTACCATTCAATTTCTGGTTTAGGTGAACCTGATACATCAATAAGAAAAGTAGCATCTGTATGTAATAAAGCTTCGACATCAGTTGGTTTTTTGGTTATTTTTGGTCCAGCTAAAAACAAAACATGAAAAGTTTCAATAATTAAAAAGAAAACATCATGTATTTTTTTTTACTTTTAACTGAACATTGAACACTTTCTTCAATTGAACCTGATGAATTTTCAGCTTTAACAGTAATTTTTCCAGCATGTTTAGGTAATACTTGTTTAATAGTTAATACAGATGTACCAGTGGCTTGATCTGTATGTACATCAAATCCATCTTTGGGTGTTATTGGTTTACCTTCAAATAACCAAGAAATTTTTGCTGCTGGATAAGCATCAATTTTTGTTCGAAACTCAGCTAAATCATTTTCATTGACATCAACTGATGTTGGTTTTTCAAGAAATTCAGGAGATTTTGTTATAGTTAATTTGCCTTTTTTAGATTTAACTGTACCACCTGAATTTGTTATTATAGCTGAATAATCACCTTGATGTTCAGATTTACATTTATGAATTTTTAGAAAATATGTATCGGATGAAGTATCATGAATAAATTCATAATCTTGATTTGTTGAAAGAATTTCTTCAGTATCATTTTTAAACCAACGAATTGTTGGTTGAGGATTTCCTGTTGCTTTTATACTAAATTGTATTGATTCATCTCGAATAGCAGTCATATTTGTAATATCAGATAAAATTTGTGGTTTAATTTCTTTAACAGTTAAATTTACTTTTGAATCAATTTCACCAATTTTATTCGTTGCACGAGCAATATATGCTGAACTATCGGTTAAT
Organism: Rotaria sp. Silwood1; assembly: GCA_905250075.1. Lineage (NCBI taxonomy): Eukaryota > Metazoa > Rotifera > Eurotatoria > Philodinida > Philodinidae > Rotaria > Rotaria sp. Silwood1. Next base: position 214,991 of record CAJNOP010000022.1, on the reverse strand, counting down.
TCGGTCTTTTTTAATTTAAGTATATTTGTACCATCAGGTAATTCACTTATTTCAATATTATCATTTGGTTGTAATGGATTGTTAAGATCACTGGCTTTATACCTAATTAAAAAAAAAAACCATAGGCATATCAATGAATGAATCATATTAATTCTACGAACCAAGCAACAGTTGGTTTTGGTATACCACTGAATTTAGTACGTAATTCTGCAGAGTCATTGATTTGAATAGCAACATCATTAACTTTACCATCAACTTTTGGTTTAACTGAAATAAAATAATGAATAGAATAATTAAATTATATAAATAGAGAGGATTTTTCATAAATATTTTTATGATAAAGCAGAAAGTGATTATCTCTTGTATGTTGAAGAGTATCTCCTCCTCGTTTTCGTGACTATCCTATTACTTTTTGTTTATCGAAAGTATCCTAACAAAAGCATGTTTCTTTCAAGTGCTACCAAAAATCAACAGAACAATATTTTTTTTAACAAAAATAAAATATCCATTATCAATAGTGTAAAGAATATATATGAAAAAAGTTTCAACTCGATCAGATGTACTAGGCCAGAGAGATGAGGATAATCCCGTACGCGTTTTTCATGAAAAAGTTGTTTCAAGAAAAATGCAAAGCTATCAATAAGGTTTGCTAATATGATTTCTTTTCGAATTTTTTTATCGTTTAAAAATAATTTTTGAATACTTAGTAAATATATACTTCTTTAGACTATACAATGGTCGCAGAAAGTCCAAAAATTTTTGTTATGTGATTCAAAAAATATCATGCATATTGTATTCGAAAAGTCAGTTTCCGAGACCATGATACAATCAATTTTGTCTCTGTCGAAGAAGAAACTTTTATAGAGCTATCATATTCCATTCAATAATAGATTAATTGTATTCTAATTATAAAAAAATATATCAAAATCTTTCGTCGAAATAGAAGCCTTCTGGACTTCTGCCATGAGAGGAGGGAGTTAATGTGTGAGTGTGCGTGTTACCGAAGATAAGACTCACCCACACCCATATTTTTCTATTCATGAGAAGAATTTAGTTTATTTATTAACGGTTTACTTACTAATACAAGCTCTGAACAATCTTTTCTCATTAGTAAAAATCAGCTCATTAGAATTCAAAAATAGAGAATATATTCAAACTTTTTTTTTATCATAAATGTATTTATGAGACATCCTGCATATATTAGGAGTAACATACTGCAAACAGAAATATTTGCTTTTGTTTCAATAGTTCCATCAGGATTTGTTGCAATACATTTATAAACACCTTCATCAGGTAAATCAATTTTTGGTAATGTTAATGTATGAATATTTTGTTTTGATTCAATTTTAGTTTTAGCTGAACTTTTAAGTTCTTGATCATTAAAATACCTATTGAAAAGAAAAAAATAATAGTATTATTAACATCAAACGTAATAATGATTTTTTTTCTTTTTCTTACCATTTGACTGTTGGTTTTGGTATTCCATTTGTTTCAACAGTTAACACACATGATGATTGTGCAAGTATATCTTGATCTTTTAATGATTGAACAAATTCTAATGGTGCTTTAACTGTAATAACTGAATTAATTTCTTTTTGTCCAACTTTATTTTTAACTACTAATGTATATTTTGCTTGATTTTCTGTTTCATCAAGAGATTTAATTAATAATTCACATAAACCATCATCTGTTGATGTTATTATATGTCGATCATCTCCTTTAAATTCTTTACCATTTTTAAGCCATGTTATTGTTGGTTTTGGTCGACCACCAATTATTTGACATTTAAGACTAACATCTGAACCAATTGGTTGTATTATATCACCAAATGATTGATCAATTAATGGTTGTTCAAGAACAGTTAATTGACCCGTTGAATCAACATGACCAAGTGGATTTTCAGCTACAACACGATATTTACCTTCATCGGTTGATTTAACATTTTTAATTATTAATGTATGAGTTGTTTTATCCGATTCAATAATATGATTATTATCAGGTGTAACTGGACGATCATCTTTTGTCCAAGATATAGTTGGTGGTGGTGAACCAGTAATATCAGCAACAAAACGTATTTCATTATCGATCATAACTTCTTGATCCGTTAATTTCTTTGTAATAACTGGTACAGCTAAAAACAGAGAATAAGATGTTTTCAAAACAATGAATGTCTTCGTTCTTTTTTTTTGAATTAATTTACCTTGAACATCGAGTGTTACTGGTGCATCAGTTGTACCAGCTGTATTTTCGACTCGACAAATAATTTCACCAGCTTGTTTATTAGTTGCTGCTTTATGTTTAAGTGTAATATGACCAGTTTTGGCATCAAATTGACTTTCAAAACCAAGATCAGGTGTTAATGGTTTACCATTTTTATGCCTAAGAAAAATGATAAAAATTTGTATTTTTATTTTTTTTTTATTTCAACACAATTCCTACCATGTAACTTTTGGTTGAGGATAAGCATCAATTTGTGCATCAAATACAACGGATTGCCCATCTTTAACTGTTTGTGATTGTGGTAATTTAATAAATTCTGGTTTTTTCTGTACGATAACTTTTGTTTTCTTTGACTTAATTGTACCACCTTGATTTGTTGCTTGAACTGAATATTCACCTTGATGTTCTGGTATTGAATTTTGTACAAATAATGTATATGTTTGTTTATTATCAAATTTTATTTCATAATCTTTATGTGTTGTTGTTGTATTTATTTCTTCATTACCTTTAAACCATTTAATTTGTGGTTGTGGTACACCAGTAATTTCAACTTGAAGTTCAATTGGTTGATTTTTTTCAATAATTTGTTGATCTTGTAAATCTCGAATAATAGTTGGTTTAATTGAATTAACATTTAAATTCATTTTAGCATCAATTTCACCAAAACGATTTTTAGCTTTACATATATATGTTGCTTTATCATCCATTTGTGATTGATTTATATGTAATGAATAAACATTTGGTTGATTTTCTTGAATAGTTATACGTTGATCTGCTACGATTGGAACATTATCTTTAAACCAAGTTATTTCTGGTTTTGGAAAACCAGAAATAGTACATTGAAGAACAGCTGACTGTTCAACAGTGACGGTTGCATCAACAGGTTTACCTTCAACTTTTGGCTTACCTTAAAGAAAAACAGATGTGAAGAATAAAGAATAAAATTCATTGATACATACTGCCAACAGTAAGAGTACAAGTTGTTTCAACTGGTGTTCCAGTACCGTTATCTGCAACAGCTTTGTACACACCTATTTAAAAAAAATGTCCAGAATGAAATATTAGAATTAAGATACAAGTAGTACGTTCAAAAAAGTTCCTTGATTAGCTTTATTTAATAAAGGCAAGAAGCATTACTGCATTAGTAACATTTCTTATACAGATTTTATAGGAATTTCTATTTATAGATAACGTTATCTCTGCTGAAATACATACATATATATGAAAATATAGAAATCTATTTCACACTGCTCAAAATATATCATCTAATATTTATGAAATTATAATATTCTAGCTATAAATTTTCAAAACCTGTTTATTGTTGACAGTCGAAACATAGCTAAGTAAACAGTAGACATGTTTTGCATTTTACATGATCAATTATATATATGAGTACAGTCAAGCTATGTGAGCATAGCATCTAAAGCCGGTCATTTATAATCGGTTATTCACATTTAAAACAAGTCCGTTCGAATATTGTAGTATGTAATAGAGTGCGTGATCACTGTGAACTGTCACCATATGTTGACAAATCTTGCACAGCGATCCGTCTTTCAAAACATTACACTTTGTTGAAATTTTCAGCTTTCTATCTGTGTGTTTAATATGGTCTAATATATAGCGGGTGATCAAAAAGTATTTACACAAACGTTTATTCATTTTTCAGCCTTTTTTTCAAACGAGCCTGTAGAAATTGCAATCGAAATGCTGCATTGTTTCTAAGAGTATGTTTAAAATTTTTGTAGGACTACTAATACTGAAGTTTCGTTTTTTCTCTTAAATACAAGAATCAAGAGCTTGAGAACAATCATTTAGGAGTGACCAAACTCACATTACAAGTCTATTCTTCATAAACATCAAGATAATTGCCTATTTCAGCACCTCAAAAATGAATGGATATTTTTTCAAACTATTTTTCGATCACCCACGGTTTCTGCATTTTTCAATTCAGCAAAGCTTATGAGATCTATTGATTGACGATTGTCTGAACTACAACATGATCAATATTATTAATACAACAGTACTTCATGCTATATGTAAATAAAATCCATTGAGGAACTTTTTAAATACACTATAGATATTTACATACCAGCATCAGTTTGATCAGTACGATTTATAGTTAATATATGAATATTTTGTTTAGCTGTAATAGCTTGTTTTTGTGTTGATTTAAGTTCAATATCATTAAAAAACCTATAAAAATAAAAATATGATTCCTTGTTGTTTTTCTTTTCTGTACTCTAAAAAAAACTTACCATTTAACATTAGCTTTTGGAATACCTTGTACTTCACAAGTTAATGTAGCATTTTGTGTATTAAGTACATCAGTATCTTGTAATGGTTGAATAAATTTTAATGGTGCTAAAACTTTTAAATGTCCATCAGTTTGATTTGTACCAACTTTATTTTTTGCCACACAAGAATATAAACTTTGATCTTCTTCACTAACATCTTTTATGATTAATTTTGCATTACCATCTTTATCTATAGGTACAATAGAATATTTTTTCTCATCAGATTTGATTTCTTTTCCAGCTTTTAACCATGTTATTGTTGGTTGTGGTGTACCAATAACTTTAATATTTAATTCAAGAGTTTCTTTAGCAGTAATTGATGTATCTTGTAAACCATTAAGAAAATTTGGTGCATGTATAACATTAAGTTTAGCTTCTGTTTGAGTTTGTCCAAGTTCATTTGTTGCTTGTACACTATAAGTCCCATGATCATCTAATACAGTATTTTTAATAACGAGCTTATGTTGATTTGTAGTTGAATCATATGAAATATCATATTTATTTGGTAGTGAAGATAATGGTTTACCATTATAAAACCATTGAATATTTGCATCTGGTGATGATTGAAATGCACAAATAAATGTTGCATCATTATTCGTAATGACTTCTGTATCTGTTAATGGTTTAAGAAGAATTGGTGCAGAACGAATATTAATATTAACAGTTTCTTCAGCTGTACCAACTGCATTTTCAGCTTTGACAGTTATTGAACCAGCATGTTTTGTTGTAATATTTTTAATAGTTAATGTAGCAATACCGGTTTTTGCATCAAATGTTGTTTCATAACCATCTTTAGCTGAAACTGGTTTACCAGCTAATAACCATGTAACTTTTGCTTGTGGTAATGCATCAATTTGACAATCAATTTTACATGTTTCTGTTTGATTAACAGTGATTGTTTCTGGTTTTTTAATAAATGTTGGTTGTTTTTGTATTGTAATTTTAGATTTTTTCGATTTAACTAAACCAGCAGCATTTGTTAATTGTGATTGATATTCACCTATATCATTTTGATTTGAATTTTTAATAATAAGAAAATATTCATTTGTTGTTTTATCTTCTTTAAATTGTATACGTTCATCTGTTGTTGATGTTAATTCAGTATTATTTTTAAACCATTGACATGTTGGATATGGATTACCAGTACCAGATATTGATAAAATAAAATCTTCATCTTTAATACCAATATATGTTGGATTAAGATCACGTGTTATTATTGGTTTGATTGCTACAGAAAAAGAAAATAATCAATAAAATCTGTTACTATTTGTGATGGTCTCAAACTAGCGTCTATCACGGTCTATGAAGAATCCAGAACTTTTATATCTACATTTCAATAATCCTTTTAGATTACGTTTTACAAAAAAAAGATTTATGAAATTTTCTTTGACTTACGTTTAACATTTAAGTTTGCTTTTCCTTCAACTTCACCAGCAATATTTTGTAATTTAACAGAATAAACTCCTTTATCATCTATCGTTGTATTATTAATTGTTAATACAGATAAAGTTGATGTTTCTTGTGTAATTATAAATCGTTGATCATCAGTTGGAATTACTTTACCATCTTTATACCATGTTAAAGTTGGTATTGGTTGTCCAGAATATTGACATTGAATACGAGCATTTTCACCAATGTTAATAGCAACATCAGCTAATTTATCAACTTTTGGTTTTGTACACACAGTTACTGTAGCATTGGCTTGAACTTTATCAACTGAATTTTCAGCAACAACAGTATATTGACCTTCATCAGCTGCATCACCTTTAAGAATTGTTAATGTATATATACCATCTTTTTTAGCTTCAATTTGATGTTTAGTTGCAGTTGATTTAAGTGGTTGACCTTTGGATAACCATGTAACTTGTGGTTTTGGATTACCAATTATTTCAGCAGTGAGAACAACTGATTGACCAACAAGAAGAATTGAATTCGTTGGTGATTTGACAATTTGAGGTGGACCTTTTTTGTTGTTGAAAGAAAAAAAAATGTAGAAATTTAATTAGAAGAAACCTTGTCTCATTACAGACTTTTTGCAGCTAAAATCTGGAAAACACACATATGTTCTTTAGCCTAATTACACTAATATAAAGTATGTCATGTGAAAAATTTCTAACATGCTCTAGTTGTTTTTCAAGGATGATCGATTGTCAAGGAAACCTTCTATTGTAGTTATTTCTGCGTTTCAAATAGAACCTTCTTTTATCGACGGTTCATTTGTTTTCCCTACCTCGTTACTATGGTACATATTCGTGATATCTACAGTTAGTCTCAATGCACTATGATATATCTCGATAAGTTCAGAAATACTGACGTTGATTAATACATATTTATTGGTTTCTAACACTCTTTGGTATGAGAGAGAGCCGTAAAAATTCGACTTAAAACTTACACTTCCAAATATTTTTCTTCAAAAAAAAACAAATAGAAATAATCTCTAATTTATTCTATGAATTTATTTCATTTATTCGTGAATAGTTTAAAATGTTATTTTTTCTTCTTGTTCATCTTTTATATTTGAAATAATTAAAAGAAAAAAAAAACAATTCTTTTAAATACATACCTAATACTTCAACATGTCCTTCTGTTTGTATATCTTGATATTTAGCTACATAGGCACCTTTATCTTTGTCTTCTATATTTGGTATAATTAATTTATGAATTAAACCATCAACTTCTTCTTTAATATCAGTGATTAAGTTACCATCTTTAAACCATTGTAAAGCAATATTTGGTTTATTAACTGTACATTGTAATTCACATTTATCACCATGTTTTATTTTAAGATTTTTTAATTTATCTACAAAATCGAATGGTTCTTCTTTAACAAATAATTGTGCAGTTGTTTTTGTTGCTTCATCTAATACACATGTTATGGTAGAATTATTTTCATTTAACAAACAATCTTTTAAGTTAAGACGACGTGTTTTACCAATAGCTAATATTTGACCACGTTGATTAGAAACGGGTTGATCATTAATTAACCATGTTACAGATGCTTCAGCTTCAGATATATTACATTCAAATGTAGCAAGTTTACCTTCAAATACAGTTACATTTGCTAATGGTTTAGTAAATGTAACAAGACCAAGACGAGATACTTTACGACCTTTTGCTGCTGTTGATGTTGATGCATTTAATCCACGTCCATCATCACCTTCTAAGCCTTCACCACCGTCAGCACCTCCACGTGAACGACGAGCAGCTAATTCACTTGGTGATAAACCAACGAGATCAACATCTTGAGGTTGCTCATATTGTGTAACTTCGGTTTCACCAGTTAATTCGAAATGTTTTAATTTATATTGCCAACCAGGATCACTAGGTCCTTTTGCTTTAGCTTTACCTTTCTTCAATTTACCCCAATCAGGTCCACCAGCACCTTCTCGTTGTAAGGCTTCCCTAAAAATAAAAGAAGCATATAGTATATATATTTAATCTTAGATTCTTCAAAACATAAGAATTCAAAAAAAAAATATCTCTGACTTTCGGTATAGGATATTGCCTAGCGATAAATTCATTAGCTCGATATCTTCTCTATAGCTAGTGTAGAAAGTCGATCTAACGCAAAGTTCTTGCGTTCAATGGTTTGAGCTCTTCATATACATTAACTAACCACAATAACACGTGTATGTCACAACTCAGTCAACATATTATTAGACAAATCATACGAGACAAGCAGCTCTTAGTGGTTTGTCTAAGGTCATTTCGTCACTGGTACGATTGAGGTTGGAACACAATACCCCTTAGATACATGCTAAAACAACTTAATTATTCGGCCATGGAGGCCATAAGTTATGTAAACAATTCAAAAATTAATATGAAATTTATTTGACCTTCTCCAGCCAACAATTTCTAAAGAATAGCAAAAAAATATTGCCATATGGCAACATCTGTTGGGAAACGGCTACGCATATAGACGTCTGGCTGAATACTTACATTTTACGTAGAACACTCTTATAATCAATAACTTCTTCTGGTTTTGTTACAGTAAAACATGAAACTGGTTTTGTTATAGTTGCATGTATATTTTGAATTGTAACTGTATATATTCCAGTATCAGCGTTAGAACATTGATTTATTTCAAAAAAATGTGCATCAAGCTCATCATCATAATAGAGTGCATATTTTGGTGTATTTTCTGTAAATGTTTTTGTTTTGCCTCTTGACCATACAACCATCGGATATGGATCACCACTAACTCGACAACCAAATACAGCTGTTTGTCCTTCCAAACAACTAACTTTTTCTGGTGAATCAATAAATGTTGGCGCTTCACCGGAAACTGTTATTTTACATTTTGTTATTTTTTCTCCACCAGGATTTTTTGCACGACATTCATATATGCCAGTATCACTTTCTTGACAATCATTTATTGTTAATGTCAATTTTGCTGTACGTGGATCAAAAACAATTGATATACGATCATTTTCATCAAATATTTGTCCATCTTTAAGCCATGTTAAACGTGGTAATGGTAAACCACTAACTTTTATATCAAGTTTTATTATTCCACCAACAGGAAATAATGCATCAGTTAAATTTTTAGTAAAATTTGGTTCAGATAATTCTAGAAACATCACACAAAAAAACAATTAGCGCAATCCTTATGCAATTAAAATGTAAAACACGTTGTAGCTGCAGTTTTATTCTATCTATATTAGAATACATTTCTTCACTATACTTTTACTAAATCTTCCAGAAATGCAATAAGTAGTTTTTATTTTAGAACAACATGTTATTGATATATGGTCTATGATGAAGATATCTGTCGGAGGGCATAGTTGGCAACAAAATGAACATTAAGTGAAAAATACATCATTTTTTGTGAAAAATAAAAATAGTTAGATCATAAATGATATACAGTCTGAAACTCGAAATTCAATTCTATGGATTTATAAGAAAAATTCTCATTCTCATGAACTAGTTATTTGTTGTTCCAAAAGATGTCTTCAAGAGAGTTGGTCGCCACTTTTTTTAACTAATCTGATTTCGACAAAACTTTCAAAGAATATTTTTCTAGATTTGAGACATATATTCATTTAACACAAATGTCTTTGAATTAAGACACAAATTTTTTAAAATCTTTGTTTTGTGGGGTTTTTTATGTGTATCTATTTTGGAATACATTTTTTTCATCATCGTTTTCTTCTATCTCCCAGAAATACAATAAATAAGCTGTTATTATATTATAACGAGATGTTGTTGATATACGCTATTTGATTGTATATCAACAACTTCTGTCACGGTCTTTGATGTTTTCATGGTTATATCTATCACCATCTGTGTGTGGGACCAGATTTTTTACTCTTATCCTTCAACACTTCTCTTTGATTGTATTTCACAAAACCTCAATGTTACATTAAATATTATAAAACAAGCTACATACGAAATAATGTTAATTTTCCAACACATGATGCTTGTCCAAGAGAGTTTGTTGCTGTACATGAATATGTACCAGCATCGGTTCTTTTTGTATTTGCAATTGTAAAAACATACCATCCGTCTTTAAGTTCTTTTAATGAATAACTATACAAAAAATAAATATATATTCGTTATAAAATAAAAATCTATTTTTCTAATAATCTTACCGTCCTTTTAAATCAATTGGATTTTGATTAAATGCAAATTCTAAATTTGGTTTTGGATATCCAGCTACTTGTACACGTATATCAATATCACAATTTTCTACTCCTTCTAATTTTTCTAATTTGTTTAAAAATAATGGAGCCATTTCAATAGTTAATGTTGCTGATGTTTTAACTTGTCCTAAGGAATTTTGTGCTGTACATACATAAAATCCACCATCATCTAATTGAATATTTTTAATAACTAATGAATAAATGCCTCGTTTTTCTTCAGCAACCATTCTTCCTGCATATAAACTAAAATCAATCGGTATAGCATTTTTTGACCAAGTAGCTTTTGCTTCAGGAAATGCATCTATACGTGTTTCTAATCGTGCTGTACGTTTTATTGGTACAAATAAATCCTTTAATGGTTCAATTATAATTGGTGGTGATGATATACGAACAGTAATTTTTCCTGTTGCGCGACCAACACTATTTGTACATAAAACTTGATAATCTCCAGCATCTTGTACAGATGCATGTTGAATACGTAATTGATGATTATTACCATCTGATGTTATTTTATATTTTGAATTGGTTGTTAAATCTTCAGCTAAATGTGACCATTTTAGAATCGGTGATGGTAAACCAGCAACTTCAATATTTATTTCACAATCTTGTCCGTCAACAACAGTTATTGTATCAGGTATTTTAACAATTGTTGGTGGAACTTGTACAAGTACTTGAGCATCTGATGTACTTGTTTCATTACCTAATGTTGCTTTAATACTATAATAACCAGTATCAGATGCTAATGCTTGTTTAATTGTTAATACATGAACTTTATTTCCTTTAAGAGATGGTATTATACGATCTGATTTAACAATGGGTGTATTATCTTTCATCCATACTATTGTTGGAACACCCTTTTGAATATTAACTTCACAATCAAGTGTTAATGGACGTCCTTGAGTAACAGATATATCACGTAATGGCCGTACGAATAAAGTACTTAAACCTTAAAAATCAAACAGTTAAATATAACAATCATACTATTCTTTTCTATTATTTTTAACTTACCTGTTACAGTAAGATCAATGTCTGCTGAAACTTTTCCAGCTGTATTAACAGCTGTTATAACATAGGTACCAGCAACATCAGCAATAGCTTTTTTAATTAATAAATAATATGTATCATTATCAGTACGTAATTGATAAAACTCATTCGATGATATAGTCATACCTTTTCGAGTCCATGTAACTAAAATATAATTATGTAATTTTTTATTTGTAGACTACATGATGAAATAATGAGTGACAGGCTTGTTAATGCTTTATTCTTTGTTGTTTTCTTTTTAATCATACACATTCCTATCTGTCGTGAAGTTTCGGACTGTCTTACAGATAATTTTGTTTTATCAAGATCAATATTCAATATAGATGACAAGATAATGTTGAATGTATGTAAGAATGAATTATTTTCTTAGTAAACAAATACACTTTAAACCGCTTACCCCCTGATGAGTCATTTTTTGACTCATTCAGATGGTTCTCGAATCTTTAATGCAGCCTTCAATAAGATACAACTTAGTAAAAAAAAAAATAAAACTTGTTTTCATCATCCTTTAGCTAACGATGAAAGTCTTCTAACTGATTAATTACTCTCGATTTGAGTCCATGTGTATGATGAACTATGAATGTTCTGAAAAGCGCTTTTCTCCTTAACTGATTGTTGCAAAGATATTAAAATTTTTAATTGAATGCTGCGATCTTCTTTCGAACATTAGAAAAGTTAATTGTCGAGTTTGAATTTGAAGTTTTGCACAGAAACGGACTTTAACAGATATAGTTTATTGTTAAAGCTTCAAGTCTTTTTATTTGCTTCTACCCTGAAATAAGAACATTGGAGTCAGTCGGTATGTATGAGTAATGTAAAAGACACTTTTATCATAGTCATATTCAAGTATAGGAACATCGGAATCATCTGAAATTTTCACAATCAGCTATTTTCATTGAGATCTGTCTCTCTCTGCAAAGTTTCTAGTTCAAAGTCGACAATCAATTTTTCTAATGTTCTTTAGGAGATGGTAGAATTCAGTTAAAAAATACGCTATCTTTGCAGCAATTATCTAAAGGTCCAAACGCTTTCCAAAATATTCGTAAGTTATTATGCACATAGTCTCTACTTACAATTGATCAATCAATCATGGAGCTTCCCTCGTAAGTTTTAGGAGTTAAAAACAGTGTTTGTAAAAAAAACATGTGAAAAAGATTTTCTCCAATTTTATTTTGTCACATTGACTGATTATTCTGAGTTTGCTAGGTTAATATTTACTACTGACCATATCGTCTATTAGAAAATTTACTGTTACAAAAATATTTTCTAGAGTTATTTTATTTTTAACATAAATTCATAAATAATACAATCCTAATTCTCAAAACTTTCTTAGAACTAATAGACAGTTTAAAAGTCTTCCAAGGCGATTATTAAGTAACTTCTTATCAATAAAAGATAGAAATCTTCAGCTTTAACTATATCAGTATCCTGATTAACACCTGTATAAGCTATTATCGAGTTTGACTCAACATCAACTCTATTGAATTAGTGCTATAGGGTAATGGGTTAAGGTCACCTCAAAAACGTCAATTGACGTCAGAATTATCGATCTTAAGATAAATCAATGGAAAGATAGTCCGAGGCTAAATCTTTCACAAAGGAGATGACTGTTTCTTCAGCACTTTCTTTCCTGCCAAAACTTTTGATGATTCCTGTCATCACCTACTCATAAAAAGATGCTATTTTTAGAAAAAGTAGGAGCCATTTTTGCTATTTTTATCGTACAACCTAGAATTCTCTGAAGAACCTCATTCGATACATTTAATTATTTTTTGTTTGAAAGAGAACGCCATGATGCAGTCTGACATCGTGTTTCAAACAAAAAAATATTAGGTATATAGAATGGAGGCTCCCAAAATAGTTTCGGTTGCCAAACGAGCTATTTTTGACCTTCGTTCAGTGAATATCTTCCTCGCACATCATGGTATAAGACTGAAAACTTTACCATAGGGTCTTTACTACAGCTGAAATATATCCTGAAAATTTCATTTGGTTTGAATGTACATGACCCAGGATCAATTTTTGAGGGGCGGGAGGCAGGACTTTAAGGACAGGCCATCTCCAATATTCTATGTCAAAAAATTATATAAAACTGAGGTTAAAAATAAAATACCTGTTGGTGTTGGTGCACCCGAAACTTTAACAAAAAATTCAACACTTTCATCAGCATTAACTTCCTTTGATTGTGATTTCTCAATAATTTTTGGTGCACGTTGTTCACCAGTTATTTGTAATTGTACTTCACGTTGAATTTCTGCTAAAGCATTTTTAACAAGGCATTTTATTGTACCCGTATCAGTATCAGTTATATTATTAATACGAAGAATAGATAAACCACGTTCTTCAACAATAGATATTTTACCACCTGAATGTAAAGATTTTTCATTAAGAAACCATTGAACCTAAAAAAAATAATAAAATAATTTTTTTTTGAATAAAGAAAACAAAACTGGAGTCGATTTACTTCTGGTTTTGGACTTCCAGCAACACGACAATTAAATTCAGCTATTTTTCCTTTGACAACTGCTATTGTTTTAGGTTCAAGAACAAATGTTGGTGGTATACCTTTCATTTCTAAACGTCCCTGAGAATTTTTTTCTCCAAGATTATTTTTAAGAACTAATTCATAATTTCCAATATTTTCTTGTTGAAACTTTTTGATATTAAGTACATGTAAATTACCATCATTTGAACGATCTGTTTTTCTAAATATATTTTCATCACTTGATTTAGTACTAAGAATTGGTTGACCATCTTTAAACCATTGATGTTCAGTATCATATTGTGATTTACATGTTAATGCACATGGTGAACCTAAATCAATTTGTAATATTGAAAGACCTTGAACAATAATCGGTTGTTGTGTTTGTTCAATATTAGCTGGTGCTGTTACACTTGAACGACGTCGTTGAATAGTTGGTGCTGGTACTTGTAATTCAGCTTCTTGAAATGCAGCTTTCTTTTGTCGATCAAGTATGTGAGAAGATTTTTTAACTGAACATGAACTTATTGTATGACCATATTTATTTTGTGCTTGAGCTTTATAAGAACCAATTTTTTTATGTTTAGGACTAATTATTAATTGATGACGAACAGTATGTGGACTTAATGTTTCACTTTTTGTTTGATAATCATTACCAATAATTACTTTTCGATCATTAAATAACCAATTTAATTGTGGTAATGGATTACCAGTAATAGTACATTCGAGACTAAAAATTTGGAAAATAAAAATTCATTAATTATGTTTAAAAATAATAAATAAATAAATTCTTACGTGAGTTGTTCATCTTCATTGACTAATAACTCACTCTCAAGTGGTTGAGTAAAGGCTGGTTTGCCTTCAGGCACAACTAATGTACTTGCACGACGTTCTTCAGTAGTACTGGTTGGCTCGCTCAACATTGCTTCACCTTCACTACTACTTGCCGTCGTTAATGATACTCTATTGATAGATAAAAAAAGGTTATTATTACATTGAAATGCGTTGACAAGACAGATTGGTATATTATAGTCTCTTAGAAAAAGTTTACAAGATTCATAATCAGTAAATCGTCAATAACTGTCAAGAATACAAGAGTAACCATTCATCATTGTCTAGTCAGTAATATTCGTTAATACTAGTTATAATTGGGGAAAGGAGAAAAAAATGACCTTAAAGTTATTTTTTTTCGTGGAATGCTAAGCTTACATAAGAGTACTTTCTATCCTACGATATCGTTGGATTGTTGTTTATTTATTGTTCTCATAGAATAGATAAGTAGACGAATAAAAAAAGAACCTAGAAGAAATTCATTGATGACTTAACTACTATTGTTTATATTCTAACTCTCTTTGCTATATGGGTTGATATGAGTATCGAGAAATTACGTAGGTGTTTGAATCTTGCAAAGCTGAAGCAAAGAGATAACAGAGATAAAAAATGATCTCTATGTTTCTATCATTTTCTCATTTCTTTCCTTTTTTGTTGTTCTTTTATTTCTCGTACTTTCTTTTTCTATCGAATCGTTGCTCTAGTCGATGTTGTGTCACATCTTTATCCATCTGCAATTGATTCTTTTCCTTTTCGAGAAGCTTTCCGGTTTATGTGATGCATATGTATATTCTTGATAGAATTACGTATTTCTTTCTCTTTCTCGTTTATCTTTTCCTTGACACAACGGTGACATTGTGCTTCTCGTCCATTGGAGAAGCCCATACAACCAGGACTGCTACTTACATAAGTTGTTGTCTATATGTTGTTCTCGCACAATCAGTCGATAAAGCCATTGGCAAAAAATAGAAAATAATGGCAAAGAAAAGAAAAAAACGATGGAGCAGTTAATTATGAAGACAATGTACTATTTGTACAATGAATTGGAAAAAGGCAATAAACACAATGAGATCATCGTAATTTTTAAAGCAAGGTCACTTGGTGTTCTATATATACATAGGATTTTAGATAGATGGAATCTTTTCGTTCATAATACAATCCGTAGAACACAGTTCTGTGGTATTTCTTAGATTGATTTATATATATATATGTATATATGCATGTGTTTGATATTAGTTTATATCTTTTGTAAGATATTAAATATAAATATTCGATCAAAGATATCTGACGGTTTAATTTTTTCAGACAAGGTCACGATAATAACAATAAACTAAATAGTCGATTTTCATAGACACACGTGTTTTAGATATCGATGAAGACACATAACTATAAAACGATCTTGAAAAGTGCATAAGATATGTGAGAAAAAGTATATCTAACAATCTATGATTGCATATTTCTAACTTACAGTTTTCCTGCCAGTCGTTGCATCAGACAATATCGTCTATTTTATTAGACATCTTTCTGAGAACAAAAGAGAATGAAAGATGTGATGACGATCGTTTGAGTAATGCCAAGAAAATAATGAAAGCGGAATCAACAACGAATGAGAATTACAAATGGTTGTCTGCGGAAAACGGGCGATAAAGAAAAATAGACAGTAATTTTATGCTTATATGCCTTCCAATATCGATACCGCATTCAGATATTATTTTCTCATTGATCTGAATACGAACGACCTAAACAGCTGAAATGCTTACTCATTTGGTGAAAGTGGTGCAGCTTCGGACGCGCTTGTTTTCCTTGGTGGTGCATGAAGTTGTGCAGCTACAGTTGCTAAAGATAAAACAAATTTATTTGAAATATAGCATGTAAAATGTTTTCTTCATAAGTATACATACATCGTTTGACATTTACTTGTGTAGCACTCATAACTTCACCTAATTCATTTTTGAGCACTACTTTAAATTTACCATCAAAATCATTATTTACTTTATCAATAGTTAATATTGAACAAAACATATGAACATCACGTAATTGATCAATATGTATATTTGGCGAAGGTTTAAGTACGCCAGTTTTAAAATACCATGTCACCTGAAAAAGAAAAATATTTTTTTTACAAATATTACTATGAAAAGATATTTCATACAGTTGGTTCTGGTTGAGCAATAAAACGAACTTCAAGTTTAAGTTTGTCGCCTTCAGTAACTGCAATTGTTGGTTTTAGACGAAGAGTAAAGTTTGGTCGAAGATAATCATGTTCGGCTGTAATAGTTGGTGATTCGGCAGTTGTCGTTTCTACAGACGTCTTCTTC
Source organism: Rotaria sp. Silwood1 (assembly GCA_905250075.1). Lineage (NCBI taxonomy): Eukaryota > Metazoa > Rotifera > Eurotatoria > Philodinida > Philodinidae > Rotaria > Rotaria sp. Silwood1. The sequence goes on along the minus strand of CAJNOP010000022.1, from coordinate 198,160 downwards.
TCAGTATCTTCTGTTTGTTTCTGTGTTTCGCCAACAGCTACTTTTTGAACGGTAGCTAATCCTTCTTTCTTCTCGGCAACAGCTTTTTGTACGTCAGACTTCTTCTCTTCAATAGACTTCATTTTCTGTTGCTCAGCAGAAGTAACTTGAGAAGGAGCTGTTTCAACTTTTTCTTTTTTCTCAGTTTCGCTTACTGGTACAATAGCTTCAACTGTTAACCCAGGTTTAATGACAGTAGGTTCTGTCTTCTTTTCTTTCTCATCTGCTTTACCTTTTTGTTCTTCCGTAAGTGCTGATTTTTGAGCAACTTTTCCTTCCTGTTTCTTTTCAACAGGAATCTCAGGAGTAACTGTCTTCTTTTCCTCAGAAGGCTTCGCTTTTTGTTGTTCCACTGTCTTCAGTTTCTCTTCCACTGGCTTTGATTTTTCATCAGGAGTTGGTTTTGCCTGAAGTTGTTCCACTTTCTTGCCTTTTTGTTCTTCAAACAGCTTTGTTTTGTCTTCAGGACCCTGTTTTGATTGTGTCGGTTCAGTCTTTTTGCCTTTTTGCTCTTCTATCGGCTGCAACTTCTCTTCTAGAGTTGGTTTCGGTTGTGGCTGCTCAACTTTCTTTCCTTTCTGTTCTTCGACCGGCTTCGGTTTCTCTTCAGGCGCTGCCTTCGCTAGTGATTCTTCAGCTTTTTTGCCCTTTTGTTCCTCAGCCAGTTTTGCTTTCTCTTCTGACGTTGGTTTCGTCTGTGCCTGCTCCAGTTTCTTCCCTTTTTCTTCTTCGACTTGCTTTGGTTTCTCTTCTGTAGTTGCTTTCGGTTGTGGTTGTTCAGCTTTCTTACCCTTTTGTTGTTCAACCGGTGTCGGTTTCTCATCTGGAACTTGTTTCGTCTGTGGCTGTTCAGGCTTCTTGCCTTTTTGTTCTTCGACCGGCTTCGGTTTCTCTTCTGGAGTTGGTTTCGGTTGTGATTGTTCAGCTTTCTTGCCCTTCGGTTCTTCCACTACCTTCGATTTATCTTCCGGAGCTGGTTTTGCCAGAGGTTGTTCAGATTTCTTGCCTTTTTGTTCTTCAACCGACTTTGGTTTCTCTTCAGAACTTGGTTTTGGTTGTGTCTGTTCCGCTTTTTTGCCTTTCTGTTCCTCTGGTGCTTTTGGTGTCTCTTCTAGAGTTGGTTTCGGTTCTGGTTGCTTAGGTTTTTTCTCCTTCTGTTCTTCGACAAACTTAGGTTCTTCTACAACTGCTTTCGCCTGTGGCTGTTCAAGTTTCATACCCTTTTGTTCTTCAACTGGCTTCGGCTTCTCTTCAGGAGTCTGCTTGGATTGTGGTTCTGCAGGTTTTTTCGCTTTTTGCTCTTCGACCGGCTTTGGCTTCTCTTCAAGAACCTGTTTTGGTTGCGTCTGTTCAGTTTTCTTGTCTTTCTTTTCTTCGACTGTCTTTGGTTGTGGTTCTTCTGGCTTTTTGGCTTTTTGTTCTTCGACCGGCTTAGGTTTCTGTTCAGGAACAGACTTAGCGGCTGGTTGTTCAGGCTGTTTAACTTTTTCTTCTTCGACCGGCTTAGGTT